>CANUEX010164364.1:0-182264 GCA_948099535.1 Jatropha multifida | reverse complement strand
ATCAACTACAATTATTCCTCAAATATTAAAATTCATCCAAACAATATATAATCCACAAATTAATCTACTAACCAAAATAATTAACCACTCAAATAATAAAATCATTCAACCAAATATTCTAAAATTAACAAATTAATTAATCAAAAATTTAACTAAATAAATTCTGAAAATAATAAAATTAATACCCAATAAATGTCAAATTCCTAATAAATCCTTGAATCGGAGGAGGAGGAGACGGTGGCCGGTAGCAAGCTGAACTTGTTGCCAAGGTCGTGCGCGGAGGAGCAGGTGGTGGCTCAAGGTGGCGCGACACAAAGGACAGACCTGCTGGAGCTCGCTGGAAATGGTGGCGTGACGAGGAGAGAGGAGGAGCTGGGTCAGTCGCATGATGGAGGAGGTGGTGGCTTGCTGTGGCGGTCCGGCAATCGCAGAGAGGGAGAGACAGAGACAGAGAGCGGCAGGGAGAGAGAAAGAGGAAGAGAGAGGGAGAGCTGGAGCTGCTGCCTTGCGCGAAGGAGAGGACCGGAGATGGTGGTGCTGTGGTGGGCGGTGACCGGCGCAGTGAGGGAGGTCGGAGACTGTGAGAGAGAAAGAGAGAGTGAGTTGAGGCTGGAGGCGTCGATGGAGAGAAGAAGAAGCAAAATAAGAAGAAAAGAGGGAAAAGAAAGAAAAGAAAAAAAGAAAAAAAAATAAAGTTTAAAATTATTAAATAAAAACAAACCGTCCGAGTTAGATTGTCGGGGAGAAAAAAATATTAACGCACAATATTTTTCAAAAATATCCGATTCGGGTCTAATTTAAATTAATTCGGTTCAACAAAAAAAATATTGGTCCGATTTTTATTTGATTAACGGTTACTCGATAAATTTTTGGGCAAACCAAAATGATTTTCGGTCCTAATAATATTACGTGACATAATATTATTGGTTAATAATTTAACGATTAAATTTAAATGGGAATTATTTTGAAATAAAAATTTCGGGGTATTACATAAAATTACTTGTTGGTTACAATGCTCTTACTTGTGATGCTTCTTTTACTTCTCCTAATGGTTTTTTATTCTTCCTTTTTGGTTACATTTTGTTTTTACTTTCTTAGGATCCAATATAAGTGTCTCATTACATTCTCTATCATTACCACCATTTTTTCACAACTCTTTATTAACAATCATTTTACACCATCAACTGATGATTGATCACTCAAATTGAGCTTCAAGAAATATTTTTCAATTTTTGCACACCCAATTAAGCATTGGAAAGAAGATAGCTCTCGTCCTTTCATATGGCATAGCAAGATAAATCATATCATATGCATGCCTCATTGCTCAATTAATACAAAAATAATTTATTGCTCTATAGTCCTCTCATTGCTCTATAATTTATTGCACTACCCCAATTTATGATATTAGATTTATTTTTCCTTGTTTAAGATATAATCTATTTATATAATCCTGAAAAAAAAAAAAGTTTAAAAAAGCTGATGTGGAACTCCCATATTTGAGTATTGCTTTTTATCTTTTTTTTATAAATTTTTTAAATTTTTAATAATTTATCTACATTTTTATTTTTATTTTTATATCTATATATATTTATATCTAAAATTTAAAAATTTGAATAATTAAAACTTTAAAATTTTTGAATTATTGATTTTAAAACTTTAAAACTTTTGAATTTAGAACTTTAAAAACTTTTGAATTTTTAAATTTAGAACCTTAAAAACTTTTGAATTTTTTTTCTTATCAATATACCTTTATATATATATACCTCTTTCAATGATTATTTTTTACGATGGATTTCTTCTTATCTTTTATCATTTCTTTCAATTATTTTGTTTTAATTTTATAGGTTTCATTTTTTTCATGTATATATTAATGTTATTTTTCAAGTTTTAATTAGCAAAAAGATGATAAGCACAAATTCAATCCATATAAATACCGTATCTTTTTCTCTTAATTGCAGTAATGTTAGTTTAATTCTTTGGTTTTTTTTTCTTTTTTATAATTTTTTAATTTTATGAAATGATCTGTATACAGAAAGAAATCTATGCAGAAAGAAGCGGATATAGAGTAAAGATAAGAGCAGAAAAATGACTGATATCAATTAAATCTCATTATTTTGATAATTTATTTTTTATCTTAGTATAATTACTTTTATGATGTTTAGTATATATGTTATGAATTTTTTTTAATTTATTTGTATAGTTTTTATACTTATAAATAAAATGTCAATTTTATTTATTATTATTATTATTATTATTTTGCTCTTTCTTTCTTTATTTTATTTATTTTGTTTATAGGTAGGATGTTAAGAGAAATCTAAATATTAAATTTAATAGATAGATTTAAAATAATAAAAGGAGCTAATAAAATAACATCTATTAAATTAAAAAAAATACATTTAATAAATTTCAAAAATAAATAATTGATATTCTTATCATTTAAATTTTATTATTTAAATATTAAAAAATTATATATAATGATCATATTTTCAAATTAATATTCATTTATGTTAATTATTTATATCTATATTCAATTTTAAAACTTTTTTATTAAATCATTTAAGATGTTTTTTAAATTTAAAAATTAGTGCTTATTTAAAATAGTTATCTATATTCATATTTAATTTGACTATTTAATTTTTTTCCATCTATTTACAATAATTTTATATTTTTATATCTATATATTTATTATTATGTTTATATCTATAATGTACCATAACAAAATAATAAAACAATCCACTCTAATACTGGTTTTGCCTGGTGGAAATCATTAATAGGAAAGCAAAGCCTAAAAACATTCATTTAGCTTTGATGCTTAACTTATTTTTTGCAGATACAGCTTAAAATACATTGCGCCTTGTTTTTCTCCAACCTCTTTCTCAGCTCCTGTTTACACCCAGAAGAAGCAGGAGCGGCAAAGCTCCTAAATTTTGCAGCGGTCGCTCTATTCCTTCATGTAAACCCTAATTTCCCTTTTTCTCATGTACAATTCACACACAAATATATATGTAGATATACTTGTTGCTTGTGTTAACAAGTATGTAAAAGGTGCTCAGTTCCTGTTTGATAAAATGCCTGTTAGAATCTGATGCCCATATATTGTAGTTGATGCCTATCCTTGAATTTGATGTATATTTACATTCTCTATAGGTGCAGTGCTAGTTGCCATTGCAAACACCTTGTTTGCTAGTTGATTGTATGTGTAATTTTTAGTTTTACTCAATGGATAGGTACCTAAAGGAGCAGGCTTTGTCTGATTAGAGAGATGGTGAAGTTTACTGGATGTTCTTTAGTAACTTCTTTTGCTCCATTTCATTCTGTTATTCTTAAAAACCATCACAGATTATTATTAAATATACGTCACAAGAATTCAGCCAAGTCGAGAGGCCTGTCTGCTTGTTCTCTAAAGTGTCAATTGCATGCAAAAGCTGAGATGGGTGCAGGACGCTATCTTCCTCCTTTATTGAGGTGGGTATGCGTATGTGTTAGCTTTGTTTGCTCTGATGTATCTGTATTCTAATTCTTGGTCGCTTCATTTCCAGTGTTGCTCCAATGATGGACTGGACGGATAATCATTATAGGACCCTTGCCCGGATCATATCAAAACATTCTTGGCTTTACACAGAGATGCTTGCAGCTGAAACAATTGTCTATCAACAGGGAAATTTGGTATGTTTATTAGATGTGGAAGATGAATCTTATTTGACTAGGCAATGATAGAATGTTATTATAAAGGCAAGGTCTGAACCCTAAATATTGCAAACTTAATATTTGGGAGATGGAAACTAGGATTTTGTGATGACTGTTGAGGTTGGTTATGAAAACCTGGAAACGTCTTATGTGATTTATTTTTGCTATGTGTGGGTCCATGATTGGATTTGGAGTTAGATAGATGGTAATGCAGAGGAAGAATTTAGGGCAAATTAACTCTCAACAATTAGGGCTAGAAGAGGTTAATTGTGGTTGGAACAATAATGGTTTTAAAGAAAATTTTAGAATTGAAATAAAATTTAATAGAATACATAATCTGATAATTGGTGCCCTATTTATACTAGTTAGGACAAATTCTAATCCTAGATTGAAAGTAATCCTAATTAGCTGATACTTCTAGATTGAAAAGTATTCTAATCCTAAATAAAGAAGGAAAACAGAATGTTATTCCTAATTAGTTAACAGTTTCTTATTTAATTACGAATTCCAAATAAACAAGGAAACCATAAAAAAACTTCCAAGTTGCTCCTGCATCATTCTCCTTGTGTCTGAAAAACTCAGTAAAGTTTTGATAGATCAGCCATAATAATTGGATCACTTGCATAAACTTCTCCTTAGAATACCACTTGCTTGGAGCCTTTACAAAAGCAAACAACTTCAAAAGCCATTCAAAAAGTTCATCCAGTGAATTTGATATTCTAGCTTGGTCATCTTTTGCTATTTTGTTCATTTCACAACATTCTCCTTCAAACTTGTCAGCACTCAAATACCCATTTATTTTTCTGGTTGTAGAACTTTTTGTCTCCATTTGCTTTACCTCGTCTTTAAGAGGATACAAATTGTATCTCTTGTTATCCTTATAGAATGAGTAAGTATTAGGCTTCGTCTTATGATCCATGTTATGATCAAACAACCAAGGTCTCCCAACAAGAATATGCCCAACATCCATTGGTGCAATATCACGTAAAGCTTCATCTTCCAACTTACCTCCTACAATGAAAAACATTGAGAAGTTACCAGTATCTCGTACCCTATCTCGTACCCTTTCTTTAACCAACCTATTTTGTATGGATAAGGATGTTTTGTGGTAGGAAGCTTCAATTTGTCTACTGCATCATTAGATATGATATGTCTATGCTTCCTCCATCAATAATAATATCACAACCCTTACCTTCACAAATAACACGTGTATGAAAAATACTACGCCTTCTCCAGTCTTCCTCGTCATCTTTGATCATCGTTGTAATCACCCTTTGTATCACCAAAGACTCTTGAACTGGATAAACATCAATTTCCTGTATCTCATCATCATATTTATCAAAAACTGGATCTAACTCTTCCTTCATCTCGGCTAAATTCACCCTCCGTTGCGGAATGAAGTATGTCATTTCTCTCCACAAGTAAAACATTAAACTTGAGAATTGCTGCCTCATTTATTTACAGCTGATCCAAAGTTATTTTGCCCTCCGTATTTCCCTTTTTCGTTCCTTTCCATATTTGTTGCAACCCCATTGGTTTTATTTGTTGTAGCAGCCCAATCAGTTTCACGAACAGGTTTTTTGGCGCCATAACGGGCAGCAATTAAAGCATATGGACGAGCATTCTCAATATTGTGTAGACGAATTACTACAAATTACTCCATCTCATCGCTAATATATTGATTTAAACCAATTAGATAACGAGAAGTAAGTAATTTGCTTATTACTTTAAAATAAGGCAACTCGAATTGATAAATTATTAAACTCAGCCCTGTACTCCACAATCAAACAATGAAATTTTTCGTATAATTCCATTATATAGTCAGCAAGTAAAAATTGCTTTTGTAGCTTAGTGTTGAAATCCTTGTTATCAATATTGATTTACTTTCTTAGTTAGCTAGAGTGTCCTAGTTTATTTATTTCCTATTCTAGAGAGAATATTGTATATAAATTACCTAGTGTAGGGGTTGTAATTAATACACAATAGAGAGAATCAAAGATATTCTTTCCATTGATTTCTTCACTTAGTTTTCATGTGCTCCCAAGTGCTGATTTTGAGCTTGCCTTGTCATGTATGTTGCTCTTCAACTCTCTTCCACCATTGAAGTGTAGCACCTTTCAATTTAAGCTTTACAAATAACACCTTTCGATTTGCAGCCATGGGTTTCCATTTGACATAATTCTCTAGACTAGCTTTCGAAATCTAAGAAATCTTCCGCGTGTAATTTTCCATGAAAACAGTTACTTCAATCCTCACCCCTCCACCATTCAAATCAAGAATGTGCAGTAACTGCTCTTCCAATCCACTTTGTGCCGCTTGATTAACGGGTCTAGCTTCCTGGGAAGGGTTTACGTCCTCAACTTACTCTTCAGTCTCAAGATCCTCCTGAATCTCAAGTTGTTCGTTGTTGCCTTCCGGAATCTCCATTCGGGCTTCCGCACATTCTTGACGCTGCAAGGCTTGTACAGCCTGGGTCAAACCCTCAATTATTAGTCGTATCTCAGCCAATTCTGTTTGTTGAGGCTGATTGTCTCTACCTCAATCTCAACTCTGCCAACCATGGTTTAGAATAGAATAGAGAAAAAAAAAATCCTGCAGCAATTTAGGATCTTTTTTGTGCTCTAATACCACTTAACGCAGGGGAAGAAAGGCAAGTTGGCTCTCTAGAATTACGGCTAGAATAGGTTGATTGTTGTTTGAACAATAATTGTTTTAAAGAAAACCTTAGAATTAAAATTCTAAATTGAAATGAAAGATAATATAATCTGATAATTGGTGTCCTATTTATACTAGTTAGGACAAATTCTAATCCTAGATTGAAAATAATCCTAATTAGCTAATACTTCTAGATTGAAAATTATTCTAATCCTAAATAAAGAAGGAAAACAGAATGTTATTCCTAATTAGTTAACAGTTTCTTATTTAATTGGGAATTCTAAATAAACAAGGAAACCATAAAAAAAAAACTTCCAAGATGCTTTTGCATCAGATGGGTTCAGGGCCATTCATATAATATTGAATATGTAATCTATTTGTAAAAACGTACCTTGTGGCAGTAGATGCGTGTTAAAAGCAGGGAATATAATGTTATGCGGGCATCATTATCTCTTTTGCTTATATTTCTTTGAAATATGCAATTTTTCTAGTTCAAGCTTCCCCTTTTCCACCTAAGAAAATAGGTACCCATCCTTTGCATCTTATAAAGGAAGAAATCTTCATTTGGTCTCAAAACTTCACCTGTTCTTTTGTTACCATGATCAATATAGGTTCTGTTCCTCGTTTGATGAGAATTTATGTTATTGACAGGGTCGTATCATGTTTATTTTGCTCAGGACAGGTTCTTGGCATATTCTCCTCAACAGCATCCCGTTGTCTTGCAAATTGGAGGAAATAATTTGGATAACTTGGCAAAGGCAACTGAACTTGCTAGTGCTTATGGCTATGATGAGATCAACTTCAAGTTAGTAGAGTTCATTTTCTCATTGCCTGACGATTTTTTTGCTTCTATCCATTTTTCTTTTTAGCTGAATTAAGGCAATTTCTGTCTTTTCTTTGAAAAAAACTATCAGCTGCGGTTGTCCAAGTCCAAGGGTTGCTGGACATGGGTGCTTTGGTGTTCGTCTTATGCTTGATCCAAAGGTTTGACACCTTAGACAGATTAAATTATCAAGTGCCTTTATATTTTCTGTCCTATCTAAATGTGGTCTCATATATTATTTGGTGTTTACAAGGAAAGTTTGTTGGTGAAGCTATGTCGGTGATTGCAGCCAACACAGATGTTCCCGTTAGTGTTAAATGCCGAATTGGGGTAGACAACCACGATTCGTATAATGAGCTCTGTAAGATCCTTTTATCTGTATTCTTTGTCTCCATGTGGTTAAAAGTTTTTTTTTCTTGTTATGCTTCACATGGTATTTCCAATAGTGATTTGCCATATTATCTGTTCTAGTTCCATAGTTCTAATGTTTATGTGGACTTTGAAAGGATGCTTGTCAACATCACAGCAACTAGTGGGAATTCAGCCATGTAAAATCTAGATGTTTACCAAAGGGGTATATCACCATGTCCTATAATTGTTGTTACTATAAGTTATGAGACATTTTGCAGACTTTGCAAACGGTCAGTTGACCAATGTCATCCTGCTTAAGCTGGCTGAATAAAAAGCATAGAAAAGGTTTCACCGAAAATCTTGTTACAAACTTTAAAAGGGTGGACAAATGACAAAGAGAACAGGATACTAGCAATTGTGTTTGGTCTTTAACCTTTGCTTGTCTGGTAGACATGTCAATGCCCTGACATAAATCCCATGTGCCTATATTGTTGTGCTATTTTGTTCATACACTTTGTAAATAGTAGTTATTTGTAAGCTTATTGGACTCTGGAATGGTTAGTGATTTAGTATTCATGATATTGCAGTGCATTCAGTAATGAATTGCTAAGAGTGCTGGAATTATTTCTTGACTTTGTTGTTTTTATTTTTCAGGTGATTTCATCTATAAGGTTTCTTCTCTGTCCCCAACTAAGCATTTTATAATACATTCACGAAAAGCTCTACTCAACGGCATCAGTCCAGCAGAGAACCGAAAAATTCCTCCCCTGAAGTATGAGTTCGATAATTAGAAATTTTTATTGACTTTTAACTTACTAACTAGCATGTTAACAAATACCAAAGCTTTAGTACTTTGGCTCGATTCAAGTTTCCCATTCTGACAAATTCTTCTATCTTCTTAATGTCTTTCAACCACAACAATTTGTACCTATCTGTATTTTGTGCAGTTGACAATTTTGTCACCCTACTGCAGATATGAGTACTATTATGCCCTCCTCCGTGACTTTCCAGACTTGAGATTTACTATAAATGGAGGCATAGATTGTATCGATGAGGTACATAATTGATGATGATAGTGCAGTATTTTTTCTTTCCTCTTAAAAGAAATTAAAATGCTGATTATCTTATTGTGATGAACAGAACTGCTTTATTGATTCCATAATTTCAAATATTTCTTTGGACATTTCAAATATAGGTAAATTTGGCACTGAAAGAAGGAGCTCATGGTGTAATGGTTGGGCGTGCTGCCTATAATAAGTAAGTATAATGCATAATCTTGAAGTTTAATCAATGTTTACTATATAAGCAGTTTCACATAATGGTAAGAGACATGTTTTTTTTATTATTAAATTTATCAGACATATTTTTCTGATTATTAAATCAGTATCTCTACTACATAAATAAACACACATATGCATCTGTTTGCATTTCATTTTATGAGTAGTAAATTTGATTTAAAGCAAAAGAAGGAAGGTAAAAGTTTATGTGGGAAAATCAACATGAAAAACTCCAGATGAACATCACTGGTCTCTTCACTTATATCAGGCTGAGAGGTGATACCAAAGAAATAAATTTTGAACAAATATAAAATCGCATAAGAGTGTAAAGGAGGCAAATGAGAGCAAATAGACCTTAAATTTTTCTTTTCCTTGTCTTGAAGTACATTCTTGATGTTACTGCAGGAAAAGCAGAAGGATATGATCACCTGTACTGGTTGATCTTTCTCTAGCGTTCTTTACAAGCACCTTAAATGGAACCATATGGCCTCCTTTAGGCTCTCAGGAAAACATCAACCAAATTTAATTGCATTAACTCATACTTATTGACTTGATGTTCAATGTCAATTTCAAATGGATATTATCATACAGATGGGCTCCTTTTGGATTTCCCTCTTTTGAGGCCTTTTCTTTGCTTTTCATAAATGCCTTCTTCTGTTTTATTGCTGTTGATGATAATTAATTGATTGAAACATTTTATGCTTTCAAAGTCCTTGGAATTTGCTGGGACATGTTGATTCTGCAATTTACTTTGAACCAAAGAGTGGTCTCACACGTCGTCAGGTTTGATAACTGATTTGCTTTCCACTTGAATATACTTTGAGTCTTTTTTTTATGTGCTATTGGCATCATCTTACTCTTTGATTGATGGATAGGTCCTTGAACAGTATCAAGTATATGGGGATGCTGTTTTGGGAACCTATGGAAATAATAGACCCAATGTGAGGGATGTGGTAAAGGTACTATAAATTATGTAGATTAACATTATATCTTTTGGTATTATTTATATAACCTAGTAATCTAGAGATAGAAAATTGGGTATTCTTTTTCCAATATATCCATTTTCTCATCATGTTATATAATATAATATAAATGTTCAAATATTGCTGCAGCCTTTGCTCGGTTTCTTCTATTCTGAGCCTGGAAATGGTCTGTGGAAACGCAAAGCTGATGCTGCTTTCCAGAATTGTACAGTATGTCAATCATGATAAACCTTTTTCTAACATATTTTTTCCCCTGTGATCTCGAGTGGAGCTTGTTTTTCGCTAAAAACCGTTCAAACATTGTTCTGTTCTTATAGACCTTTTCTTGTTACTGAAACGTTACTTATTATTTGACTTTGCAGACAATCAAATCCTTCTTTGAGGAAACACTGGTAGCAATTCCTGACTCTGTTTTGGATTCACCAATTGCGGAGGTACAGCCTGGTCGTCAAGATCTTTTTGCAAATGTAAGAGGGTTGCTCCCACCACCATATGAAACAGAAGAAGAAGAGTTAGCATATGCTTAGACTTATGCAGTCTGAATTCGGAACTGCCATTATCTGTATCCCATGCTATGATCATACACATGTTCTTTGTAATTTTTTGGATTACCTGATAAGTTTTTAACATTATGTATCAACTATACTGGGGGATAGTCACAGAATTTATAAGCTCAGGCGATGGGATGCTAAACTACTAGGCATGTATTGCTACATGCATTTAGGATAGGATGCTGATTTTCATATACATGTATCTAAACTGATATGAGCATCTCATTGAGCTTTTGAGCTGAATTTGTACAAGTGTAACATGCTGATAACTTAGTTACACTGTTAATGAAGATACATGAGCAGGTTCAAACCTCTTTCTTCCTTTTTTTTTTTTTTTATTGTATCATATCTTTATTGATGAGAGCATTTGCAAGTCCGAGGGACTTTGCTACATGAAAAGTTCTTCAATTGGATTCTACGTGGAGTCTCTAAGTAGTAGGGGGTCCCATATGTTGTGGGGTCCACCATTTTGGGAGACTTGGGGAAGAATTCCTCATTTTAATGGTCTCAGACATTCCTCATTTTTATCATATGTTCCTGTTATCTAAACAGAGAACAAGCAGGACAACTCTAGCCAATGGTATCTTGTGACAAGTGGCATTAAGCTATTGGATCATATATCTCTACGGGGATAAGATTACTGGATGACCAACTAAATCTTTCTGCCACTCAAAACTCTCCAGTTTAACTTCTCCCATATTGAAAATAAAGAAGATAATACAGCTCAAGCACTTATCACTTCATCCTATCCGACATTGCAGAAATGGCCTCAATCATGACAGCCTCATTTCTTAGCAGCGCCGCCTTCATTAACAAGTCTCCGGTGACCGCCCACCGAAGACTTGTGGTGGCAAATGCTGCAAGTGGGAATGAAGTGGAGAAGGTGAAGGTGGATTATGATTCTAAAAAAGAGAGCAGCAATGGAAGGAGAGATTTGATGTTTGCTGCTGCGGCGGCTACTGCTTGTTCTTTTGCTGGGATTGCAATGGCTGATGTGCCAAAACGAGGAACCCAAGAAGCCAAGAAATTTTTTGCACCAGTTTGTGTTAGCATGCCTACTGCCAAGATTTGTCATAAGTGAAAGTTTCTTCTGGTTTAGTTTGGATTTTACTGTCCTTTTTTTTTTTTCAAAATTCAAATGTAATATTATAATTTCCAATTGCTAATGAAAAACAATAGTTAAAGGCATTCAACCAGTGAAGTATTGTTATTTCTTTGACACTGAGCTCAAAATTATTTCTTGAAAAATGTATAATTTCAGATAATATGGAAACAGAGCAATATGAGAGTCTTCTTTAACTAATATACTTCTGAAATTTTTGTATTTAGAATATTTAATTATACGTATTTTAGTTTATTCAAATTTTAATTTAAAATTAATAAATAATAATTTGAGTTAAATTTTTGTATTTCAAATATTATTATGAGAGTTGAGAGTGAAATTAAAATTGGATAAGATGGTAAAAGATTTTTAATTGAGTTGAATTCGTACTCAACTCATTATATATTGACTTGAAAATCTAATTTATATTTTATATTTAAACTAATATATTATAATTAAACACACAGCAATTCATAAATAAATTTTTTTTATAAATTAGTTCTATTACATAAATTTTAAGTTCATTTTATAAATAAGAATTTTAAAAGCCATTTTATAGTATACAATTTTAAATTATATTTCAAATTCAAAATATATCTATTTTTAACACCTAAACTTTTAAAATAGACTCCAGTTTAATAATAATATGATATATCCGTACAATCTCAAAAAATATATTGAAGTGGTATGAAAATTTAATTATTATAAATTTATAACGGATTATTGATTGTATATATTTTTATTACAATGCTAAAAAAATCTACATAATTACTAAATTCTTCTCAAATATTTTATAAAATTACAAAATTTGCCATAGATTTCTTCTTCTGCAATAATCATCGAGTCTGGACTGTAAAAGCACGCAACAACCACCACAAAAATCAGTCCTTCAATTTAAAAAAACTAACAGAATATGTTACTCTCAGAGACCTATACCAACTCCGATTCTCCATCCTGGACCTCTGCTACAAACTGGACCATCGCCAGTGGCTCTCTTGGAAATTCTGTATCCTTCGAGTCCTCTCTTTCTCTAATCAATGACGATCAAAAGCATGATAATCTCGGTCAATCCTCCACCGTCGCTTCACCTCTTATCCTGTACCCTCCCTCAAATGATTCCACTCCATGCGAGATCAAAAGTAAGCTTCAAAGTTCTCGTTTTTCTTTTTCTGTTAATTTTGTTATCTGTGAATCTAAAATCTCTCTCTCTCTTTTTGTTTAGATTAGCTAATTCTGTGGATTGTGTTTGGTTTTATTAGTTTCGGTACTGGGTATTCTAGGAATTGAATTTATTACTTATTAAAATTTTTTTTGATTCTTTTGTAAATTCATAGTTGTTTGTAAAAGAAAAACTGAAATGTTAATTGTAAAATCACTTGGTTGGATTAGTGTTAATGGTTCAATGCTATGTGTAACAAGGTATGTAGGTAAATTAGTTGAATGCTGTGGTTAGTAAAGGTAGTATTTTTAGTGAGTTAATGTATTGACTATTTTGATCCTTTGCTGATTTTTGAGGACTAGATTTAGCCCACAATATTTGTTAGCAAATGAATATTTTTGTTTTCAAGGGAGCTGTTTTCTTGGTATGGGTGTTTAGTTGATAATAGATTCATTATGGGATCTTTTTATCTAGAATTGTATATATAGGTTTTATGTACCAAAATACCGTGCCATGAAACTCAACAATTTTTTTATTTTTCTTTTTGCTGAAGGGAAAATTATCCTCCCTCTTTTTAACTTCGTTTTAGATGATCATGATTTTCTTGTAATGCAGTTACTTTTGCTCAAAAACATGAGGTGCGACAGGTTTATGTTCGAAGTACTTCTCGAGTTTATGAAATATATTATGCTTCTGAGTTACAGAGTAGTGATGAGTATCTATGTACTGTTCGCTGTGGCATTGCTGTTAGAGGTGAAGAAGTGCTGCGTGCAGTTGATATTGAAGAAACTGTTTTGGCACATCAGAAGGGCTCTACTAAAGAAATAGCTGAGGAAAGACACAAAAATGGCAGTAACCTGATCACCAGTGAAGATGATTGGGTTGAAGTGAAAGCTCTCAATACTCAGCTCGTCAATGGGAACAGTTCTCCATTGTCAAATACTGATACAAGTGAAAGGAGAATCTCAAGGCCACAGGTACTGAATTTGCTCTCTTACGGATTCATGAAAATGAGCTTATTTTATCAATTTTTCTTGCTGGTTTGAATTCCTTGGGTTCTTATTGGTAATTTTCCTTGGCTTTATTTCTTTCTTAGATGTTTGCAAACCACTATCTCCCTCCTTGTTAAACCT
This sequence comes from Jatropha multifida, assembly GCA_948099535.1. Lineage (NCBI taxonomy): Eukaryota > Viridiplantae > Streptophyta > Magnoliopsida > Malpighiales > Euphorbiaceae > Jatropha > Jatropha multifida. The sequence goes on along the minus strand of CANUEX010164364.1, from coordinate 168,543 downwards.
GGAAAGTGCAACAGTTTTAATTTTGGTCAACTATCAAGGTGTAGTGGCCGAAACATTATCTAGATATAGTTGCTCTCAATGAAATTGAGGCTTGTGATCTTGTTTTAATGAATCAAGAGATAACTTGCTTCTTCTGTTTGCATGTTCCAAGTTTTTGCCCCAGCTTTTGTTACACAGTTGTTTGCTACTGATTCTTTAACATCATTGAACCTCGCCTCTGCCCTTGAAAAAATGGTATGGCAGGAATATTTTTGTTTTGTTGTCTCCTGCTTTCTGCAATAGTAATTCTACGACACCAGAATAAGAAAGAATAGGAGTTAAATAAAAAGACTTAGATGGATTTATTTACTTGACAGCACTAGCCCATAGCATTTGGTCATGGACTTTGATTAACATAGATTGTCATGTTGGTTTGTAGACTGAAAAATAGTTTTTCCTTTTCCCTTTTCTTTAACATGCGACAGATGAATGGGAAAAGAATGTGTTTTGAAATGAAAAAATAATAACAGGATGAAGCATTAAAATGGTGAAGAAAGGAATATGGATTTTGAGTGGAAATGGAGCATTTTGGAAAATAAAGAAAAGCTGGGAAGGGAAAGGTTTATTTTAATAAAGATGGATTAAATCATTAAAATGTTAAAGCACAATTTAAATCTTTACTTCTTTTATCCTGATAAATTTCTGATAGATTGAAATTTCAGGATTTTTATGAGGCTACAGCAGATGTTGCAGATGCAAATCCATGCACATCTGTCACATTGAGGCTACTTTCACTTCAGAATAAAGGTTGCATTTGTATTGATGAAGTCTACGTGTTTGCTGATCCTGTTGATGCAGCTGATTTGGATAGCAAAGTGGGTCCAATGGAAAGCTCTTCTGGAAATTCAGTTATGGCTATGGTTATGCCTACCTTTTTGCAGTTATCTAAAATGAATGGTTTTGGCCGAGCACTAGACAAATTTGATCGTGAGAGAATAAGTGGACAAGAGTCAGAGAAAAGTGAGGCAAAACCACCTGATCTGATTGATGCTGGAAAAGATATACAGCAGGAAGGGAAATCTGGTTCAGTTTATAAGCAGGGAGTGCCGTTGCAAGAACAAGTTATACCTACAGCCAAACCGGTTGAGCTGGAGATTCCTCCACAAGTATCAGATAAAGAGAGCAAGCCTGATATATCACACAATCATATTGAAGGTGTTCTGGACCAGCTTGTTTCTCGAGTTGCCAGAATGGAAGATCTCTTTTTGAGGTTTGAGGATTGTATGCTAAAGCCCATAAGAAGCATTGATGAGAGGCTCCAAAGAGTAGAGCAGCAACTTGAAGTGCTCACAAAGAAAACCCAGAATTCTGGGTTGCTTTCTTGCAACAGAATATCTGCTCCTGAATTTTCTTGCAGTGAATCAGAGACCAGTTCCCTATATAACAGTGGTGCAGATCTTAGTTATGCAGCTTGTAATCCCAATAAGAAGGATTCATTACCAGCTGTTTCATCTGCTCAGTCTGATGCTCCCCCTGTTTCACTGAATGGTTCTGGGTCGCATCCTAGTCTTGTAGTTACTGCTCCAGAGTTTTCAAATTGTGATGATGATGAAGAAGATGATGCAGTAAAATCAGATGATGAAGAAAAAGATGATGCAGCAGAACCCGTGACAGAATATCCAAAGGAGAAAGAAAAACGTGGTATATCAATTGATGATGCTTTAGCATCTGCACTTGCTGGATTGATAACTTCAGCTTCAAAATTTTCAAAAACTATTGCTGTTAAAGCTCCTGAGTTTTCAAATGAAGAAGGAAATAACAGTGAGGAAGCAACTTCACCAAAACTTCATTCTGAAATACTCAAAGAACCTCTAGCTGGTTTTGGTGAAACTGATGGGACTGAGCTCCCAAGTAGTTCATGGTCATCTTTACCCAACTTTTCTTCTTTAGAGAGCAACAAGAGTGTGCTGAGATCTGCTAATAGTAACAACTATGGGAGAACAAGTGAAGGAGTAAATGGACACTTGCAGCACAGTGAGGAGGAAGAAGATGATTCCCCAAGCAATTGCATTTACCTTACAGTACCTGCCAGACATGATGTTGAAAGAACTTATCCTTTTATGGAAAATGGACAAATTGACAACAGAAAAAGCATCATTTCAGAACTGGAGAAAACTGATGGTTTGGAACAGTTTTCTGAAAATCAAACTTGTGATGGCTCTAATACTACAAAGGAAGGTGCTATTATGAATGAATTAATCACCTGTAGAGAAGTTACAGATGAAGGATCTAATCTTGACGTTGTACAAAATGTTGTTGAATTTTCGCACTTTACCTCCAAAGTGGATTTTGAAACTCCAATCCTGGAAGTTACATTCAATTCTCAGGGAAACATGAATACGAAGTCTCCTCTTGAAGCCCTTTTGGCCGGCATACCGGATTTGAACTTTGAAGCTAATCCAGTGGAGGAAAGCAGCAATAATGATTCTGAAGTTAGTGATAAGTACAACTTGATTCCAGTGGAGGATTGGGGAGAGATGAGCTCTGCAACTGATAACCATGTTTCTTTTGACATGGATTATTGCAGTCTAACAATCTCACCTTTGAATGCAGATGATGCATTACATTTTATTTGAAAAATGAAATACTGTATCATGTAGATATTAAGCTGTACCTAATCTGGTTTAGATGTGTAGTGTATGCGGGCATGGGACTATAAGTCTTTTTGTTGCCTTCCTTTACATACTTTCTCTTGTTAATCTCTTGCTGAATGGATATGGAAGGTCGTCTTGGACAATGTTATAGTTAAAAAGAAAATGAAGAAAAACAAATTTGTTGTCTTATTAAGGATTCATCAGAAGAAAAACAAATTTGTTCAGAAAGTGAGATTGTTTAAATTTGAGTTTCCAAAATGTTCATTCAAAGCAACACCTGAGACCATGGACATTAGAGATGCTATTACAAGTTTACACATGAACCTTGCTTGTTCTGTTAAATTTTACGAAATTGAGGTAATTCAATCATTTTCTAAATTCGTGCAAAAATAAAAAGGAATGTCAAATTAGAGAAATATTTTTACTTTATAAAATAAAAAATATAAAAATCTTGCCCATCGAAGTGAATGGGCTAACCAATTTGGTGATAAAATAAAAAGCTCTCTTCAAGGCCACCATAGTTTCAACTTTCAAATCAGTATCCGCGCTAACTGAAAATTAGCTGAGAGAGAGGCTACAGTTGCAGTAGTTACAGTTATTGCCATTTGCCATAAAAGCCAGAAATAGTCTACATTTTGCTGTTTCATTGTACTACATTTTTGTATGCGCACAATTTACCTATAGATAACAACCTAGGGTTTTGGGTTTTGGAGTTAAGCTTTCGGAATGGAGGCAGCAGTCATAGATGCTGGATCTAAGTTTCTCAAAGCTGGCACGGCGGTTCCAGATCAAGCCCCGCCCATGGTAATAAGCAAGGAGCTTAGTTTCCGCGAAAGTTGGAAACTTTTTTTAGCAAAAGTTATTACATTCTCATTTCTTTTGGGTTTTTGTATGCTTGTTCAACGCTGACTACAAATTCCTGCAAAATTTATTCTGGCTTAGTTAACAACCATAGAATTTGAAATTATGTGCAACAGTGTGCTTATTACAGAATTAAACTAATTATGGCATGAAAAAAACTGCGTCTTGGTTGGGATTTGAGCAGATAATTCCTACCCAAATGAAGCGTGTGCTTGAAGATGGTTCGTCATCTGATAGTTCATTATTTGGAGATATCAATGTTGATCCAGTTGTTCGAGGTTATATAAGAGATTGGGATGCTATGGAAGATTTGCTGCAGTATGTTCTGTACACAGGGCTTGAATGGGAAGAGGGCAATGAAGGACAAATCTTGTTTACTGATCCTCTTTCTACCCCTAAGGTTAGCCAAAACTTTATTCTTGCAAATCTTTGAAAATATGATGCAAACTTTTTCATTTCTTTAACCTATATTTGTGAAGCTGGAAAATATGCTACTTTAGTACCAGAAGTTTGTCTAGTGTTCAACTCCATGATGTATTGGGGAAGTGGTTTAGCTTTGAATTGGTTCCAGATTTCCTAACTGGAAATCAGCCCTATAGACAAAGTGAAGTTGGATGTTGAACATTTTATTTTCCCTCTTTTCTCCTCCAATTTCTATTTTTACTAGCTTTACTTCAGCGAAGAGAATGCTAACTTTGACAACTAGTATTCTGTTGAGATTCTCGGTGCCTTCTTTTTTTGTTGTGTGCCTTGAGCAGTGTGACCACTCTGCCTTCTCGGGTTTTCCCCCTAATATCTCTTGTGTCTGTTGCGTTGGAACTGCTTATCATGAGTTCTAGTTGCCACCACAACTTCTGTATTAAATGTTTGCTAGTTTCCATCAATTTGCTGGTGGTGAATAATCATACTTTTACAGTCTGTCAGGGAACAATTGGTGCAATTGATGTTTGAAACATTTAATGTTTCGGGGTTTTATGCATCAGAGCAAGCAGTTTTATCCCTTTATGCAGTTGGGCGTATATCTGGATGCACAGTTGATATTGGTCACGGGAAGATAGGTATGTAAACTCATGTCAATCTTTGTTTTTGCGCGTCTGATCATTTTATGTAATCATTGTGCTCTTCTTTTAGTTGCACACAAAAGAATAACAACATTATTAGTCAGTGGAACAAGCCTATGAAAGAATAGAAGTCTTTCTGCCATGATTGGTAGTGGGAATCAATGAGATAAGCTGAAGCTTTTTGCAGAGAGTAGTTTCTGTTTCATTCCGTGCAGTATCTGATACTGTTTTTACGCTTTTTATTTCCAACTCAAAAGAGTTAATAATAAGATTTTCTCATTATCTGAGGTGGATGTGAGACTCAAATGCAGAGATATGTGCTCAGGGGGTACTTATGAGAATGGAAGTTTGTGTTGGTACTCATTATTCTAAATATCTTGGAATATTAGTTGCATATTTAGATTCACATACTCATTAAGATCAGGCTCATGGTTCTTTTTTATGGATAGGCTTACATCACATCCTTCTGATCTGACTCTAAATCAAATCGCTGGAATAATAAAATTTGGATCACATAAGCTCATAGAGTGGTGTAAAATTAACAAGCTTATAGAGTAGTGCAGTTTGAAACAGCCTCAAATACAATGGAAACCTTAATATCAATTCATAGGCTGTAAGGTCATTCAAGCACTAGGTTGAAGCTTCCTTGCCTTGTATTGAGAACTCCTTACAGTGCAATTGCATGAACATTTAAAGCCTTTGAAATCTGAAAAATAATGACCTCGTAATTAACTTTTTTTATATGTTTAATGGTGCATGATTTGTATCTGACCTATCATATTCCTTCTCTGTTAAGTTTGTTATTTGAAGAAGGTGGAATGTTGCTTGATTATAGCCTTCAAAGCAGTTATATGTGCCATCCGCTTGGTGGATTTGCAGCAGAGGGTGGTCCTTCATTAGATGCACCTGTCAACTGATACATGATCTTTTTTCTTTTACTCCCAGATATTGCACCAGTAATTGAAGGTGCTGTTCAGCACATTGCTTCTAGAAGATTTGAAATTGGTGGTACTGATTTGACTAAGTTACTAGCCCAAGAACTGGCTAAATCTAATCCTTCGGTAAATCTCAATGTTGCTGATGTTGAGATAATAAAAGAAAAGTATTCCTGTTGTGCTGAAGACGAGATTGCTTATGCAAAGACCCAACAGTCAAGTGAGAGCGAAGAGCATACCCTTCCTGATGGACAGGTTTGTGGTTTCTGCAATGTTTGAAATATTGACCTAGCAATTGAACATAAAAAAGAGTACAAAGCATCAAGGTTCAACTTGGAAGCATTGTGCCAAAAAATTTGATAGTAAAATTCAAATGTGACTAGTTTAGCTAACACCAAAAGTGTTCCAACTTGTGGTTCTATTGGTCTTGTCCCTTGTTCAGTGTTTGGGTTTCTATTTCTGCATCTTTTCTTTATGGTTTTCATATTTTCGTCCATCGGTTGGGTTAATATATGGTTTGCACTCTGGTTTGTTCGGTGCCACATATTCATCTTCAAGGAGAATCTGTTGCAATCTTGACTGTTTATTCATATGCTCTGTGTGAAAGAGAGTATGGCTGCCATCTGTCTGATTCTCAAGGAAAGTGCCTATATTTTTGTGCCTAGGCGATGACCTTTTAGTTTTGGATTTTTTCTGTGGGAAGCTGGCTTGGATTTTTCGTTTGATCTTGATACATTTCTGATTTACTTTTGCTACTAAAGTTGGGATTCTCAATATAGATTCAAATGTGGTGTCAGGTGATAAAAATTGGAAAAGAAAGATATACTGTTGGTGAGGCTTTATTCCAACCATCAATATTGGGTTTAGAGGCACATGGAATTGTTGAACAGCTTGTTCGTAGCATTTCAACAGTCTCTTCTGAGAACCACCGGCAGCTGTTGGAAAATACTGTACTTTGTGGTGGCATAACTTCTATGCCTGGTGAGTTAATAGTTTTTACTTGGTTAATTTTTTTTTGTGCAACTGTGATGTTGATCCATTTCTGTGCTATCAATCTAGTCGGTTGAGTATGGATGTTTTATGTATTTATTTTTCTTAGATCACCAACTTAAATAGGATTTTAGCAGCTGGATTCATTGCCCTACCACTGCCTAATGCAGGTTTTGAAGATAGGTTCCAGAAAGAAGCTAGCTTGTGCTCATCGGCTATTCGTCCTTCACTTGTAAAGGTGATATGCTTTATAACTGAAGAAGTTATTACTTGAGTATTTTCAAAGAGTTATTCTGTTGATTTTGGGGTATCTGATGGCGCTTGACTCGGTGGTCTTGGTTGATGGTGCTTTTTTTTTTTTGTGCAAGAGAATTGTACAAGGACTGATAGTATCAATTCATTGCTGTCCTACTTACTGTTGCATTAACAATTTATAATATGTAGGACCTTTTTGTCCTATGGCGACCTTTCACTAGATTGACAATTTATATTTGTTTTCATATCCCATTAAATAAGAAGTTGTTGTTGGTTCATTTTTTTTTCTTTTTTAAATAGATAATATATCCTGATGAGAAAATTATGTTTACTTTAATGTGAAAGCATATATTGTTGGGTTCTTTGACTTTTATGATAAAACATCATTGGCACTGATTTTCAAGTATTTCGTTAATGGTTATGAAATATTTTTCTTGATACAACAATGTACAAGTCATTTTTAACTAGATTTGAAATATGAGCTTATGTGCTAACTTTTTTATAAATCCTAATGAAGTCAACTAACAACTGATCTTTACTCTGTGGTGTTGTGGAAATGATTGTGTCCATTCTCGCTTTTTTTTTTTCTTTAATTTTTTATTTTTCGCATGGTGTTTTGGACAATGCACTTTTTAGTCTCATTTTACTTTTTGGTTCACTGCAGCCCCCAGAATATATGCCAGCTGAGTTGACACAGTATTCAGCATGGATAGGGGGTGCCATTCTTGCTAAAGTAGTATTCCCTCAAAATCAGCATGTTACCAAGGGGGACTATGATGAAGCTGGACCATCCATTGTTCACCGGAAATGCTTTTGAGACTCTGCATACAAGTGAGTTAAATTTTTTTGTCCATTCCTACTTGTATTATAATAGTTGATTATCATGTAACAAAACCATAGATTGACTTAGTTATTAACCAGGGAAAATGGAAATTTTCCAAACGGCTGTGATGCATGTTAGTGCAGTTGACTAGTTAGTTCTTACCTTTTGAAAATGATCTTTTGTCTGTGCTCATTTTTATATAAAGTGTCAAGTTTATTGAGCAATTATGTGTCGAGCATAACTATTTACATTTAAAACTATTAAAGTTCTGGTGTTTCTGAAATGACTATCGGATGATCTACATTTGATATTGTATTACACATCTTGCCATAACAATGAAGATCTCTATTTTGTTTGTGTCTGTGTGCAGTGGTAATAATTATTACAAGTCGAAATAATCTGTGAGTTACTAGATTGATACATTTGCTACATGTTAACAAATTATATTATCCTTGCTCAAGACCCCTAACTTATCCTTTGATAATTTATGCTTTGCTCTAGGCACTAAGTAGACTCTTACCTCATGGTTTCTAGGCTGTCTCCTCCATCAAATCTGCAAGGGAATAGGATAGTTGATACTATGGATGTTTAGCGGGTGGTTGATGTTAGGGGCATTTAACCATGGCGAGAGCTATACCAAAGAGGAAAGTATTCGCATAACTTTTTATAGCACATTAATGTTGGACTCTCTTCACATCAGCTTTCACTTTCGTTTAGACCTGACAACTCACCCTTTTCCTAGAGCTTAAACACATGTAGCGATTGGGTAAACAGTTCCTATCTTGTAATCATCTCAATAAGTCTAATTACGGTTACTGGGAAATGTTTTTTTTTTCTTTTTTTTCTCCATGGTTTTCTTCTGGTTTACTACCATAGCCAATCAAGGATAATTGGCAATTATGCTTTTGTGCCTAACCGGTTCCAGTTTGAAACGCTGTTTATTTAACCTACACTTGTACAAAAATGGATTTGGAACCAATTTTGCTTAGTCCACCATTTGTTCCCTTGTAGGAGATTGAGTGGAGGAGTTCCATGTTTAGATTCTTGGCGTGAAGTCAATATCAATATGAGTGGAATGAGCAGTGGTTTCTCCAATACATTTATTTTAGGCCTCTCTCTTGCCTTCAAGAAAAATATGAGTGGAGCTTTCTAATAGATAGATCCATAGAAAAAACGGAAAACTTGTGTGGTCTCATTTCTTTGACTAGACATTCCATGGGCAAATTCCACTCCTCTTTGTTTTCTTTTTTCCTTCTCTTTCTTTCTCTTTTAATTTTCATTTTAGGTGGGGTGTGGGTAGAGATGATTATTAATTGATAATAGCACCATGTGTCTGCAATGTGGAAGCAACTAAACTTGGCAATGGCATTGTACAAGCTGTCTGTCCTGTTATGGCCTCCCACTAACAAAGCACATGTATACTTGCTATTTTTCAACAGAGTTACTATGCATGCATGGCATGGAATCTCAAGCTTGATTTAAAAGATGAATCTAGTTAGTATGCAAGTTTTCTTCCCTTAATTCTTTTTTTCATTAGGTTTTAATTTTGAGGTTTTCTTTCTTGAAGATACTCTAATTTTAGTGTAGATAGGCACTTGGCAGTGCTAACAATTATTAGGTTGGATCACATACAACCTGGATTTCAAGTGGAAACCACATGCTTGAGAGAGAAAATTCTCATAATTCTACCCAGTAATTTCTTTTAAATAACTGATGCCGTGAACACCTTTGCCTGCATAAAAAGAATCCTAATTCGTATACAAAGAAACCATTTACCAAAGGAATCTGAAATCCAAACAAGAAGATGTCAAATACAATTGAACCTTATATCTCATAAGTTGAGCTTATTTGTCTTGATTTATCTTTCCATGTTTCGAATTCCGAGGGTGTTTATGGTGTAGCAGTAAAGTTACTTGGGAGCTATAGGTTTTGTGTTTGAGTTACAGAAACAGTCTCTCTGCAAAACCAGGAGGAAGGCTGCGTATGTCAACCCTCTCCAGAATCTACGAATACGAGATGTTTTATACAGTAGCTTTTCCTTTTGTTGTGTACAAATAGAAGTGAAAAAAAAAAAAAAAAAAAAAACTTCCCGTAGCAAATTGCCTGTTTTTGAATGTTCTACACATTTTCGAAAGCATGCAAAAGTAAAGAAGAATGTATTTCAAAAACTTCCCACTTGTCCACTTCTTCTATGTCCCATCATTTTAGCTTCACGTGTGATCCTTTGGTTTCATTTTTAGTTACTTAGCAGTCGCACTTTGCCTCCAATATTATCTGTTGAGCATACTGTTTCTATGGTGATGTGAACAGGTTAGGAGATACATGTGGCCTGCGTTTGTTTAGGTTGCTTAAAACGATACAGTTTTACTTTTAGTTAGGCTTTTTTTTTTTCTTTTTCCTTTCTAATAAACTTTAATGTTTATGAACACATGATGTAAAAGATGTAATATTTTATATATGAAATTATAGAAATAAATTTAGAACAAAAAAAATAAGATTTCAAGTTAAAGTTTAAATTTAGAGCATGGTTCGGAAAAACCAAACTATACGAACCAATTTGGTTTGGTTAGGTTAAATATTTTGATTTTAATAGAGAAAGTAGAAAACTTTTTTAAAGTTTGGTTTTGATTTTTCTTGAACCTAAAAAATTTATCGGAATTGTTAAAAATAATTAAAATTAAATCGAACCAATTCAATTCTGTACATTGTTTGACTTGGTTAGATTTGCATCTAAAATATTTCGATATAAATCAACTCAATTCAATTTGAACCGAACCAATTGAATCTTACGTGAACTTCAATACACATGTAGTTTTGTAATACACTATTATTCATTTTTTTTTTAAAAAAACATAAATTCACTAAAGTGCCAACTTGTGATGGTTACACCTCAACCAGGACGCACTGACATATATATATATATATATATATTATATATATATATATATATGTAATGCAATTTCCACATTGGCCAAGACAAGGGTTTCCAAACCTTGATTTTAGAGTACACAATTATAGGGTGTTATTAATAACAAAACAAAAAAAGTTTACTAAGCAACAAAAATGTCAATTTTAGGGTTATGGTGTTGTGGGACCCAATCCACAGGGGACTAAATGAACAATCAACCCAAAATCCAAAAGCTCCAATCCACACTCAACACATCAGCACTTTAATGAAAAAATAAAAGTAAGTGGACAAAAGCCTCTTTGCCTGCTCTTACCATCTCCATTCCCAAAGAGCAATCCATCCATCCCTTTCTCTCCTTTTCCCCACCTTGTTCCTTGTCAGCATTGTGTGCTTTTTCGAGATGGTCAATGGACTAATGAGAGAGATTTGGAATAGTGGTTTGCTAGAAAGTTCGCTCGATAATGGGTTTGATTTAGTTCATATATCTTTTAATATTAGTAGATTATTTTAAAAATCTAAAAAAAAGATTGCTTTAAACTTTTTTTAGGGTAAATAACTACTTAGTCCCTCAAGTTTTGTCATAATTATAACTTCACCCCTTTTATTGGTAAATACATAATTTAGTCCGTGAAGTTTGGTTCCATTAAAATGTTTAATACTTACCCAAAAAGTGTCTTTTTTATTATTATTATTAAATGACGGACTAAATAGTAACATTATATCAAATGTGAATTGCTAAATAGTCTCATATCATATAGTATTCAACTTCTAAAATAACATTTTTTTTAAATGGAAAGACTAAATACTTTAATTGAGTTAAACATCAAAACTAATAAGTAAATTTACTAAACAAGAGGGACGAAATTGCAAGTATGCTCAAATTTTAGTGATTAAATAGTTATTTACTAATTCTGATTAGGTCAAATTGGATAAACAAATAGGTTTAATTACCAAATCAATTTTTAGAAAAACATTGATGGAGAAAGATACATAGAGAAAGAGAGAATCTTTTGCAATTAAATCGAGTTAAAAAAAGAACCAGAAACTACATGTCATGATGAATATACAAATGTGGGTGATTAAGATATGGGATTTTTAGACTTTCCCCACTTTAGAGAGAGAGAGAGAGAGATATTGGGTTACCTTTTGCTGTCTTTTCTTTTTGATTGATTAAAATGGAACTGCACCAATGTATGTCTCTTTTATATAAATATATACATGATACAGATGGCTTCTCAAGATCTAAGAGGGTTCCCCACTTGTGGTAGACTCTGATAATTGGTCCACTGCCCAACTTTGTCTTGGTGCAACTTTGTCATGGCCTGGTTCATATTCCTGCATCATAACAGTTAAACCAATTATATATCATTTCTTGCTTTCTGTTCAACTTTTCTCTGTCATCCTCTCCAATAATTCAGCAACCAACCCTAATTTTTATAATGATAGTATGCAAGAAAACATTTATTTGTGTGCCTAGTCAATTATAAAACTTTGAACATAATCAAATTGTTCATCTTTTATTATTTTCCTTTAGCAAAGTCTGCATATTGTTTTCTTGTATAAAATTATATTTTAAATGTCGTTTCTGCATATTGTTTATGAGTTTTTATGTTTCTTTGTTTCCGTTTCTGTTTCCGTGCATACTGCATACCTCCATTTTCTTGATAAGTTCTGCTGCTGTATCTGCTATAATCACAATATGCCTTGCAGTATCATTTATGAAACCTTCTTCAACTCCCTTATCAAACAAAGCAAGTAAGCTGTTATAATATCCATCTACATTTAACAATCCCACCTGTTACAAGATTCAAAATCGAGAAAAGGGAAAAGAAAAAGAACCCATTAAAGTTTATCTTCTAAAAGAACTGATAAATACAAGTAAAAGCTAGAAAAGAGTCGTTATCTTACTGGTTTGTCATGGATTCCTAGCTGAGCCCAGGCAATTATCTCCATCAGCTCTTCTAAGGTTCCATAACCACCTTGTGAACAAATTTAAATTTTGGTTTAAATTTATCTTGTTCTATTCTAGGTAATATATTATCTTTGAAGGAAAACTTATGCGTACCGGGAAGTGCTATGAAAGCATCTGCATGTCTTGACATTTCTGCTTTCCTTTGATGCATGTCTGCAACTGTTATCCTTTCTCCTACGGTTTCTCCTGATATCTGTGAAGTGAAGCTTTGGTTTCGGCCTTTTTGCAAGATTTCAATTATGTAAAGCATATAATTAATATTAGAAAACTGGAATGGAATAGTACCTCATGAGGCATTAAAGCCTTAGGAATTACTCTACAAAAGCAAAATTTTAACAAACATGTCAAATTTTCTATCCACCAAAAGAAAAGCCAGGAATTAAAAAGAAGTTCATATGTACCCAAGAACATGGCAACCTCCATTAAACACAGTTTGTGAGATCAAACCCATAAGACCTACGCTCCCTCCACCATATACCAAATCAATCTTCCTTTCAACCTGATAACAAGAACTTAACCATTAGTTAAAACCAACATGCAATAAAGCTCCTATAAACCAGTGAACCAATACTAGAGTCTGATTAACCCGGAAGAAAAAAAAGTGAAGGCTCCTATGAAGGAGAAATTAGTCTATTAGAAATCTTTTGAAACTGGTGTATATGACTTGTATATATATTACCAGCCGTTTACCAAGTTCAAGCGCAGCATCACTGAATGAAGATTTGTAACCAGCTCTACTTCCACAAAATACACATATACTCTTAAACCTTGTTGTCTTTTCACTTGCAGATATTTCTTTTTCTTGTTCCATCCTTCTGATAAGAATTGATGATTAGGAATGGTATGGCAGAGAGAGAGTGTGTGTGTGCAAGTGAGAAGACACTTCGGGTTTTGAATCTTCTTTATCCCCACTCCCTCCTTTTTTATTAGGCTTGTTGAGCAAAGAGCAAGTGTTGGAGAAGAGCCCAACAACTGCCCATCCCATCTGTCTTTTTATCTTTCTATCTCTTGCAAAGTCCAAATCATCTCTCTCTCCCTCTCCATTCTCCAATAAATATTCAATAAGAATTTCTCTACCTTTGTTGAATTGGACAATACTAGTACTGTTTCTCTCCTTTTCTGTCCATCTGACTTAATCCCTTGTTTTTATCCTTTTGTAGTTTTGTTGTCCTCTCTCCCTCTCATAAAACACACAGTTGCACTGTTGCACAAAACAAACACACTTTCTCCTTTGGATAAAATAGAAAAGTAAAAGTGTGCATCACAAAAAGTACTCCATACATAAATTCACCTCTTAACTTTTCAATTTTAATTTTACGGCACCTTAAACTTTACAGATAATTTATCGTGCACTTAAATTTATAAGTTTTGATAATATTACACATTGCGATGCTAATATCAATAATTTTTAAGATTTTTAGCTTTTATCTCTAAAATCACGATTTGATATGTAGTTAATATGATTTTTGAAACAATAAATTTCATAAATCTTAATTTTTTTAATAAGTGTTTAATAAAATAATTTTAAAAGTTGAAGTATCTAATAGATGCAGTTTTGTACGTTAAAGTATTAGATGAGTCAAAAGAAAAATTTAGGGTGCCATAAGATTGAAGTACCAAAATTCACGGTGAATTTATGTATTCGGCCCACAAAAGAGTGGAAAATTGAGGACAAAGAAAAATAGAATACTTGTGATTAGTATCAGCAACAAAACTTAGTATTTATAGCTAAGTAATTGTAACCGGAGTTCGAATACTTTCGATGACAGTTCTTTTCATTAATTTGGTAAACTAAGGGGTGAGCTACTTTCTATTGTGTAGAAATATCCGTTTTAATATTGGATTTTTTATGCAATCTTCAATACCCACATATTAATTTTAAATTCTTGGCTAAAAGATCTTATTTTGATTTTCTCCACATAATTAATAAATATAGATTTTATTTTAAATATGATTGGTCACCCACTCTTCTCTATTTTCATTTATTTTCTTAAATCACTCAATAGTCAATTCACACTTCTTATCAATCATAAAATTTAATAATAATGAGTATTATGTAAGCTTATTCTTACTAATAATTATTTCATTTTGGACAAAAAAAAGAGACATTTATGACTGTCTGTTGAAGCAAATCTTTACCTAGTAGTAATTACAGTCTTCCTTCTGTCTTCTCTTTCCCTTATTAGCAAACTTCATTCATAGCTTGCCAAAAACTTACACATCCATATTTGACAAAGAGGAACTTGTGTGCTCCAATCATTTTTTGTACATAGACTAAATGCAATCAGTTCAAATTGAAGTATTTGTTAGTTTAATCAGTTAAAATAAGTTACACAAGTTAGTTAGGTTCTATATGATTCTAACTATAAAATTTTATGGAGTAGCAAAAGTCAGTCAAGTCATCACCAACTAAGAGTTCCTTTTTTAGGAATAAAAAATAAAAAACAAAGATGATAAGAGAGAGGCTTATCTATTATTTTAGAAAATTAAATTAAATATTAATTATTTTTATGGCTTTATTCCTTATTTTTTGGTATCTTCACTAAAAAAATTATCTATTTAAAATTAATAAAAAATGAATTTAGTCAAATATAATTTGTTTTTCTAATATTGAAGTATTTCAATGATTTTTCATAATCCTTAAAACAATTATATCAAAAATGGGCTCAACCCAACGAGGGAAAAATTAGGTGAGCGATCTTTTTCCTGATCCAAATAATTGGGCTTGTTTCAGCAATCCCATCTAATAGTCCAATGAGCCCAGTTTTTTTTTTTTTTAAATCTTTTTTTCTCAATGTATAGTCAAAAATACTCTCGTTTAAAAAAAATTATTTTTTTATTATTTATGCAAGAAATTAGAATTAATTTGTGAATGGAAATTCTTACTTGATCAACTTAATAAATTGAAGCGAACAACATACAATTGAATTCATGATTTTGTAATTTACATTGGAATTTTTATTCCAAGTAATTTCAAAGGCATAAAACATTAAAAAAATTACTAAAAAAAAGTAAAAAATATATAAATAATTTAAAATCGAATTAAGTTGAATCAATCACCACAACAATGGGTGCTTCTTTTATTCTATCTTTCTCAGGAGCATTTTGGAGAAACTCTTCCTCTATGAGCCAAATATACATTAAGACATGAAGCTTTGGGCCTTTCATCTCCTTCACTTCCAAGAACTATGTCTTGTAATAAAATTTTTTGACAAGGGAAAGTTCTGCTGCAATTAAATTTCATGGCTACTTCTGATGCACTTGTTCCTTTTATGCCTCTGAACACTATATTGCTTACTTGCACTGCAGATTGCTGCCATTAAAGCAACAACAAAAGATTATATAATTCCATGAGTGTGAGCTTGAAATAAAAAATGAAAGAGAAAACGTGTTTTGTTAGTTACCTGTTCTGAGCATGGATCGTCTTGATCGCAATAGTTTTGATCAATAATTATAGGATTGCTCACATTTTTCATTACTATGTTTTGAAATACTATGTTTTTAGCATATCCAGACCCTCCCTGCAAATCATGAAAATTAAACAAATCATTAGTCTGATATTGCTTTTCTTATGAACTATTGCCCTAGCTAGACCCACCAATCAATGCCTAAATTCCTTTTGTCTTGCCTTTGTCTTAGGTTCATAGCCCTACTTGGTAATGGCTGCTGGCCTTTAAGGTTTGATTTAGGAACTGAATATGTCTTACACAACCAAAATGTCAAAAGTGTTGTCTCACCTGCCAAGTCTTGATTCTAGCTCCATTAGTGGTTCCTGAAAGTGTTGCTCTATTAACTAACACATTTGAAACTTGTGCTTCCGAATTACCAGCTCCTAAGCTACCAATACTGCCATTAACAACATAGAAAAAGAAAAATCAGAGTCAATAACATTATACCAAACCATAAATTAACCATTTGCAGAGTAGAAATGAAACAGTTGAAATTTGTTAGGTATAAAGTTGGCTAGCTAGAGTTGAATATTGAAGAAACCTTATTCCATGTCCTGGTCCACATGTTATATCTGTAGCTTCAACATTTTTTGATCCACTTACTATCGATATGCAATCATCACCTTCGAATGAAAAAAAAAAATAATTATAATTATAATTTCACACCAAGTTTCGATATCTGGGTCAATCTTGTTTTCACCAAAAGTTTCGATTTTTAAACGAAATCTGAAAAATTTTTATCAGTTCATTAGGATTATGTATGTACCTGTTCTTATGACAGAATTTCTTATACGAATGTTTTGTGTGCCAGTGACATGAATACCGTCTGTGTTAGGACTATTTCCTGGTGCAGTCACCATAAGATCTAGAGCTCTAACATTAATGCATTTTTGAAACGTAAGATGCATTTGTTGTGAATTTTTGAATGATAGATTGGCTATTATCAAATTCTTGCACTCATTGAAGGTGACAGCCTGCAAAATACGTACATATATTATTACTGTTGTTGTAATGTTAGAAATGAAGGAAGAAAAATGATTAGAAGGAGCACAAACTTACAGTGGGTGCATCTGAGCAAGGCTGGACAAAAATGGAAGAGAAAAAAAAAATTAGTAGTTTATTTATAGTAGGAAAAATGGTTATTAATTATGAAAATTAATGAATTGATTTTTCAATTAATTAAATACCTTGTTTTTATTGATTTTACAAGAATTTTGCCACCAAATTTTTCCATTGCCATTGATGATGCCACCACCTTTAACTCTCAATCTTTGTACATTATCAAACACAAGCCAATGTCTTCTATCATGTTGATAGTCACTCATTTTATTAGAAGCTTTTATTATTCCATAAATCTGAAATTTGAAAAAAAAATATTTAATAATATTTAAAAGGTAAATAATTATTAAACATTTATAATAAAAATATTTAAACTAACTCACCATAAATTTAATATCAGATTTACAAGGACCTGAAAATGTAACTGGCTTAAGCTTATAAGTCCTTTGCTTAGGTACAACAAAAATAGCACTTTGTGAAGAAGAACAAGCCTCTTTCCATGCTTTCTTAAATGCCTAACAAAAACCCAACAAAAAAAAAAAATCCAAAATTACACCTAAAAATTAAAAAAAAAGGAAAATTAACCATTAATTAGAGAAAATTTCCATTGAAGCATACCTCACTATCATCTGTTCCATCAGCTTTAGCTCCAAAATCATCTACATTTACTATTTTTGGTGATTTTCTTGAAGAAGAGCTTCTTGTCCTAGTAAGCTTTGAAAAGCTAGAAAGAATAGCATTTGAACTTTCTTGGTAAGTGCCAAAACAAGAACTTATAAAGAATGTTAATGTAAGAAGAAAAAGCAGAAGCAAATATTTTGGTGGGTGCATAATTTTGTCTTCCACTATACTTTTAAGGAGAGAAAAGCAAAGAAATTGAAAGTTAAGGTAATAAAGTTGCAAACTTTAGGAATAGGAGATTTTTGGGTTGTTAAGAATTTTTTGTTATGAATTGGAAATACAAAGAAATATGTATATATAGAGTGAAAGGTTTGGTTTGATGATGACTTTCCAAGACTTTTGAGAAGTCAGAGAGGGATGGATAATGAATTGAAAAGATACAAGAGATTGAGAAGAAAAAGATTATTTGGTCTGGTAGCTGACTTTTTGTTTTCCAATTTCCCTTTAATCCAAGAAAATTGAAATAAAATACTATTTAGGTATTTCAAAACATGCACATATAGATATTATAATTGTATGAAAGATTAATCTCTTTTGAACTGTAAAACAATAGTAAAGTCCTTCTAAAAGATTAACTTTATGATCTGATATAAGTAATTTGGTAATTTTATAAAATTTACTTCTCATTTTTGTAATTAAAGCTTAATTTTTTAACTGAGGTTATACAATAAGAATTTATGTATTTGTAAATTTGTTAATCTTATTAAAGTTTTTGGTTTTAATATCAACTTATTCTCAAAAACAAATTGGAAATGGGTAAGTTAGTTATTTCTTTTGATTCAAAGACCAAAACAAGAAAGAAAAGAAAAATTAGTTAAGTATCCATGCTTT
This sequence comes from Jatropha multifida, assembly GCA_948099535.1. Taxonomy (NCBI): domain Eukaryota; kingdom Viridiplantae; phylum Streptophyta; class Magnoliopsida; order Malpighiales; family Euphorbiaceae; genus Jatropha; species Jatropha multifida. The sequence goes on along the minus strand of CANUEX010164364.1, from coordinate 150,085 downwards.
TGTTTTCTTTTTTTTTTTTTTTTGCCAATTACACATGTGCATTTGTGGGTGAGATAATAACTTACTTGGTCACACTAACTTCTCTTCTATAGTTATGACTCTACAAAGATATTTTCTTTTTCTTTTTATAAGTAATTGGATTTGATTAACCAAATTTCGATATGGAGAAGAGTCAATAAACGATAGAATCCCTTATCAAAAAGTTACATATAAAACCAAATATCAAAGAAAAAAATATACAATAGAGTTCACGCCTCCATTTTTAAAATCATGTACACATTTCATTTTATGTTTTATGTACACAATCAAAAGCTTGAATTGATGTTAATATCATTAGTAGAGTCAATTTCATCTTCATCATCATCATCATTATGAAATTGGAATTTCTAGTTACAATCAATTGGAGTGTAAAGGCATGAACTTTATACCTTACAAGATGAAATATTTTACTTTCAATCTACTAATCACTTTACCCACAAGCTATCTAAACATACATGTGTGTGCATGTTTTTTGGTTTGGTAGTAGTAGTAGTAGTCATTAATTAGTGGTTTATTTTCAATAGTCCAAAGCCCATAATTAAAAATCTCAACTTTCAAATTGAAAATTATAATTTTGAACTATTAACAATTGAATTTTTAAAAATTTATAACCTAATTATCATTATTCAACAATTTTTACAAGTGATTCTAAACCTAAATATGGTCATGGACCGGTCTAAGCAAGTCAATCCCTTAACTTTTGACTTTTAATTGTTTGTTCAAATAGATAAGTTTTAGGGATGTGAAATCAATTAGTTCAATTCTAAACTAAATCGAACCAAATCAACAAAATGGATGAACATTTATTTCTCAATTGATGAAATCGAATTATGTACAAAATTAAATTGAATTGATTTGAACTGATACGCTCTATTTACTTTTTGAACAAAATTTCGACTTACTTTCAGTCCAAGCAAAAATTGTAAACTATAATTATAAAAATAATAAATTAAATCGTCAAATTGAAAATTGAATTAAATCAATTCAATTCAATTTTTCATTAAAACCATTACATGCTCACCCCTAGCTTGATCATACCATACACATAACAAAGACCAAGTGCATGATGTCAAAAGAAAGTACCCAACTAGGTTTTGGTAGAGTAAGTTGGGGGAGTTAGCACAGGTTTGGGTGAATTGACCATGGGTGCAAGGGAAAGAGAAGGTAAGAGAATGGAATTTGCGTGTGGGCTTAGGTGTATGGGGTGAAATTATAACAAGTAATATTTAGTATCTATCACTACTTAGACTTGGCGTGGTGTACTTGGGAAACAAAATAGAGGGATGGGTCTTGTGTTTTGTGGGTTGCCAAGGCTTTTACCTCTTGTGTTTTGTGACATAACCAAATACAAAACTTGTACTTCATTCTGTTTTGCATTTATTATAAGTTAAGTGACAAATTTTATTCACCAAATCACGTTCGCATGCATAGATTCAATTTGAAACCAATTCGAATCAGACCAAATCGAATAAATCAGATTTCTTATAAGAAAAATTGAATCAAATTAAAATTGTATAGAAAGTCAACCAAATCAAATAGAATTGAAACTTTTCATATTCAATTTGAAAATTGAATAGAATACTTTAAAAACTAAACCGAATTGAACCGATCAATTCGATTCAATTAAGTCAATTTGATGATTTATACATAAATTTCTTGATATAGATTTGTAAATTTGTTTTTTTTTTTAAGATATAATGGATTTTCCACTCATTAACTAACATATTGATTTTTCAAATTGCATTTTTAATCATTTAAGTTGTTTAAATAATTATAATTGCTAAGGGGGTTAGAATAAAAGAAGAAAGGATAAAGAGAAATTCACTTATAACATGTTTCACATGATCGGGAAAATGATAATGCTTGTAAATTCTTGAATTAATGGCCTTCAAATGATAATGAACCAAACTAGTGGGGAAAAAACTAAATAATGGACTATTTCAATTTAAAGTCTTCTTTTAGGAAGTCCCTATGCACTTGAGTCTATGAGCCCCATAGTTTTCTTGTTTGGGCATAAAATAGTGGCCAAATTGGTATCTAGGGTTGACAATTGAAAATCATGTTTTTGCAACTTAAGCACAAAACACAATCTAGAAAAAAGGGCTTAGAGAAAATAAGAAAGATTAATTAGGGTTTACGTGAATTGGAAAGTTAATTAATTTTCAAAATGGAAGTTAAGTTAGTTAAATATGACTTTGGAATATGCTTCTTTACACCACAAAACCCCAATTTTTGACTATGGAGCCTGTGTTTTTCAGTTAGGCTAAGTTAGTTTTACAAGCAATTATGTTTTCTGACTATGACTCTGAACTCAAAATTCCAAAATAGAACCTTAATTTGCTATGAGACCAACCTTAACCTTTGTTCATATATACCACATTATACAATCCAAATGACCAAGAATTGGAAGTCCAGCACTCAAAAATGGAAAATCTAATTTTGCTCCCTTAATTCCCACCAAGCTAGAAAATTTTGACTTCCCTTTAAACTTTGGTTGACATGGCAATGGTAAAAGGAGACCAGAATAGAGATCAATTCTCTCAATTAGCTGTTCAATTCCTACCAGTTGACAGGCTGCAGACCAAAAAACAGTTCTTTTTCAAGTTTACAAGTAAACACAAGGAAAATATTTCTCTGAGGGTGCGACAAAAAGTACTTAGTTCAAAGTAACAAAGTTAATATCTGTGAAATTTGAGCTTACTGGGAGTTCAGTTTAAGCCTGCTACAAGAAAGCCTATGCTCTGCTGCCAAAAGATGATGATCTGATGAACCACTATCTCTTCTTTCTCCCACCCTTCCCAGGCTTGGATGGTCCAACGCCAGAGGTGGAGGCAGGCTCCTGCTTCTTAGTCCTCCCTGGATGCCTAGGCACCAGCTCTGCATATGGAGCATTAGATGCTTTCCTGCAATACAATCAGAGCATCCGTTCAAATGCACAGAGGGAAAGAGACGGTCTCTCATGTACTCTATTTTCCAATGTGATTCAGTTAAATATGAGTGCAACAGGAAGCTTGACATTTCATTCATTTCCCTTCAATGTCTCTTCAAAGTGGAATCAGAATGTTCAATGAAACATGTGGATTGATTGATGTAGTGTTTCTCAAATAGAAGATATAAAAGCCTGAATAGTAGAAACTAAATGTATGATGACTGAATACCAATCAACAATTATCACAGAACAAGTACAAGATAGATTAGCAACTTTACACTGACTGAAACTGCCATCCACAGAAATCAAATGTACATTTTCTTTTTCACACTAATGTGAATTATCAATTAGGTTGCTGCAAAAAGGTGGCAAGGCTGCAATAGCAATCCCAACCATAAGCACGCTTTCAAAATTAGAACTGAAGAAGAGTCACTAAAAATATGCACAATGGTGCTGGTTTCAATCCCTTGAAAAGGATATGGAGAAAAACCAACAAAGAGATTCTCTCAAAGCAAGAAATTAGTTTTACCCAACATAAAGATAACATGGATAATATTGATAATAAATCACAAGGACGATATCCTCAACTGCCATGCATTTATCAAACAGAACCCTCTGTTATACTAATGTTACTAATCCCTTTGAGGACAGATTCAATGCAAGAGTCTTAGGCACTTACTGCAGACAACCAATAACCTCCCAATTTGTTGACAAGATTGACACCGTGACACCTAATTGACAGCAAATCAACTGCATTTCAAGGTCATAGTTCATTTTCCAAACTACACTCACTAGTAGGAATGGCTGGGTTGTACAAAGTCCCATCTTCCCTCTTCAGCAATACCCTCAGTCTTCCTACTTGCATGAGATCCCGCGGATATGCCTTGTCAATCTGGAAAAAAAGATCATGGCAAATCACATAAAAGATTAACATCCAATGCCTCTTGAGTTCAAACAAAGATAATGCAGATTAAAACCTCATTGGCAAAAGGGAGTTTGAGATGGCTGCAGCAATCACCAATCTCAACACAGGTTGGATTTTCGCAAGCCTTGGCAGTACTGATTCACCTGCCTTCAGCTATGGTCTTTTTCGAGTTTATGTAAACGGGATACAAGACTACCCATTTCTTTATATTGGGGAGATTTCCATCCATCATATCTACTGTTGAATTCCTATAATATTTAAACACTTATCTTTCCGATGCATATCTCATAATAATAATTACAAAAGCTTAATAAAAATTCAGAAAAGAAAAGATATCGAGAATCGCAAGTTCAGCTGCGATCAGAGAGCAGTAGTCTACGAGGGAACAAGAGATTGTGAACAAAGAAATACCAAGCGAGAACGTTTACGATCGAGAGAAAGGATCAAACTTGAACATTTGATTTCTAAACTTTAAACCCTAAATATAATGGCAAACACTTAAAACAGACTTACCGGACGAGACGATACAGTCAGAAAGCTGCGGGTTAGTCTTCACTCTTCAGCTGAGAAATGGAACGATCTCCGTTGGTGCTCTGCTGGAACTCAGGGATGGCAGCAGTGCGGGTACCCGTTACAAATCAACTACCCGAACCCGATTATCAATTTAAGTGCCCGAATCCCTTAAGAAATAAACTAACAAATACCCAAAACCGTTTAGACAATACCCGTTTCATTATAAATCCATTTGAATCCGAACCCGTTTGAAACATCTGAAACCGAAAATGCAATAGAAAATATATAAAAAAATTCATATTAAAATTCAACTTGAAAATAATAAAACAATACATAATAACATTAAAATAGAAAAAAATAAAATTCAATCTAAATAGATAATACAAACGATTACAATTGTGGCCCTCGAAATTTCTCCTTTTCACGTGTAGCTTCGAATTTTTATTTTTTTATTTTTATCATAATCTCACGTGTTGAAAAGTAAAAATAAATTAGTTTCAGAAAATTATAAATATATAATAATTAAATTTAGAGGGCCGCAAAGTTAGAAATTGAACCAGAACTCAAAAAATTATTTTAAAATTTAGATTTTTACTAAAAATTTCAGAAATAAAATATATATTTTGCATTTTTTCAAATGAAATTTTCTATCTCACACGTAATTCCATTATAATAAATTATGTATTTTTTATTATTTTTCTTTTGGTATAGCCAAATATGCTCTTGAGTCTCATCAAAATTGCCAAAAATATATTTTATTGGTTTTATTTGATTCTTATGTTTATTGTATTGTAGCTCAGAGGATCTTTGGATGAACAATGTAACATCTTTTTTTATTTTAAATAATTATTTCAAATTAAAATTATGTTTATTTTATACAAAATTAAATAATAAAAAAAAGAAAAAGAAAATCATAACAAAAGTGAGACACCACCCAAGTTAGACACCGGGCTAACTGCCATGTACCCTCTCCAAGTGAGAAATGTACCACGTGGACTCATTTCACTTGTCTGTTCCGTGGTTTGAATTTCAACACGTCACCGCCAAGCCATGCGATTAGGAATGCGGGATGCTCCTGCTGTTACTGATTTGTAAATACTCTTTTGTCTCTATCAACTCACAAAAAAATCCTATCAAATTGGAAAATTATGTTTGTTAAAACAAGAAAAAAAAACTGAAATTTTGAAATTTCAAATTTTTCTTTTTCTTTTTTTTATTTTATTGCCTATTTTTTATTATTATAATGTAGTAGAAATTAGAGTTTAAAATATGATTTATAATAATAATGGGTTTTTAAAAAATACACCATAGTTATTATATTTAGTGAGATTAAAAATAATTTTCTAAAAAAATTAAAATGTATATGCCACTTGGCAGTGCAACTGCCAGCAAGATACAGCCTCTGCCTCTCAATTCGCCGTTGTTAAATCAACCAAGCGAGCAAATATATTGCTCCTACTCCACTAATACCATATAGTGACAGAGAAAGAGAGAGCCGCTGAAGACGACAAAAACTATAGCAATGGCGGAGGTGGAGAAGAAGCAAAGTAATGATGGACCGGCGATAGTGGAGGTGAGTCCAAAGCCGAACAAAGGACTGACTTCAAAGCTTGTTGACTACTTGGAGAAGCTGATCGTCAAATTAATGTTTGATAAATCCCAGCCTCTCCATTATCTCAACGGTAACTTTGCTCCGGTTCCCGATGAAGCTCCTCCGGTTAAAGAACTTCCTGTCATAGGTCACCTTCCTGTGAGTTTATCATTCCTCAATCATGGATTGTGTATATGTATGTTATATGTATTCCCTTTTATTAGTATTAGTAGTAGATCCTTTAGATACTCGAAAGTTTCAATTTTTGTTTTTTGTTAAATTTTTTAAGGAATGCTTGAATGGGGAGTTTGTGAGGGTAGGTCCTAATCCAAAGTTTGCTCCTGTGGCTGGATATCATTGGTAAGTTTTATTTGTGTTCTTTTGATTAAATGGGATTTTTCTTGTTATTGAAAATGGAGACAAGAAAGCTAATTTCTTTCTCTTGTTGCTGTTTATGCAGGTTTGACGGAGATGGGTAAGTGAAGTTTGCTACTTTGATCAGAATAAATTAACAGAATATGGTGCATCTTATCTACTTTATAATTTAGGAAAGAGAATGTGACTATGCCTCTTTGCTTTCTTGGAAAATTGCTCCAATCTTTGTTAAACGCTAATTTTTATGGAACTAAGATCTCATGCGCCCTATCCAAGTGCGTAATTGGTTAACTGCTTGATTTCCTTAATCTGCAATGTACAAATATATTCCACATATGCAATAGCTATAGATTCTAATAAAGTGTTTAGCAGATTATTGAATTCTTGATACTTGATTGTCCGTGGATCTTTGTTTTCTCTTGTAACACAAGTGGTTTGTCCATTTATCTGTTATTATCACTTTTTGCTGCCTTAGTTTTTGTTTTTGCATTTTGAAAGTTGGATGATTGCTTTGATTTCATTAGGACCATCTTTATTGGCATGCTAAGAATGGCTTACTATGACTTTTTTTCCTTTTTATTAAATAATTTGCAGCATGATTCATGGTCTGCGCATCAAAGATGGAAAGGCAACATATGTCCGTCGCTATGTGAGGACATCACGACTTAAGCAAGAAGAGTTTTTCGGAGGTGCCAAATTTATGAAGGTAAAATACTGACCTGCCTGAAAAAGAATTCATTATTACGTGAAAACTACATAATTTTTTGAAGGAAAAGTAGGTCTTTAGTTGATGAAAGTTAGTAATTCACCTCTGGTCATTTCCTTTCCATACGTGATCTCCTGTTTTAAGGAACTGATAATTTCTTTTGACATTGTTGGTTGGAACAATACACTCTAGACTCTCTTACATGGGATTATACAAATGTTTTTCTTTTCGAAGTCTCATGCTTGTCAAATTATGGATGCAGTTGGTTCTCCAACTTTACTAATTTTTCTCTTTGGATAGCATGCTTGATAGTTTCAAGTTTCATCATAGTTGCATTTTCACTCACCAATTAAAAAGCAGATAAACCTTAAGCAGCGGATTATTATTATTATTATTTTTTTGTAGAATGACTTTCATTTTTTGTTCTTCATTTGCAGATAGGTGATCTCAAAGGGTTCTTTGGATTACTCATGGTTTACATGCAAATGGTGAGAGCGAAATTGAAAGTGCTGGACATGTCATATGGACATGGGACGGGTAAGTTTAATGAATATGCCACTACTTTAATTTGAGAATCCCATGTGAGATTATGCACCTTTGCTGACTGTCTTTCAATCTCAGTTTGAAAAAACATATCATTTCACAGGCAATAAAATGATTTTCCTTAATTGTATTTGCTCTCGGTGAATCTAAGATGATTGCTCCTCTTGCAAACATGCACCTCAAACGCAGTTGAAACTTCTCAATATTTCACCTCTAGTTCTGTGATGAAACTTGAAACTATTTATGCGCATGTGTAAATAACTTCTTCAAGAGACAAATTTAACTAGGCTTTTCCTTCAATTTAGAGAAATTCCCTTAGTAATTTCTTGAATTTTTTTTCTATTTTATTTTTACATTTGACGGGAATAATTTTAAATCCAAGTTTTACCTGTGCTTCTGTCTTAGGTGCTACTGAAACTATTGAGCATTCTTAAAATATTGGCAATCTTAGAAGAAACTAATTCTCTGTAACCTTGTTCCAGGTAATACAGCTCTCATTTATCACCATAGGAAGCTCTTAGCACTTTCAGAAGCAGATAAACCCTGTAAGCTTAGCCTCTCCATGTTTTCACTTTCAACAATGATCAGACAGTTTCCCGGGGAACTGGATTTTTTGGTACTTCTTTCTTTCTTGTAGTGGAAGTAAAAATTATTCCCATTGCATCCTGCAGATGTAGTTAAAGTTATGGAAGATGGAGATTTACAAACTGTTGGCTTGCTGGATTATGACAAGAGACTTAAGCATTCCTTCACTGCTCATCCAAAGGTTGATCCATTCACCGGTAATATCCACCTTCATGAATGAAACTTAGTCAACTAGTTTAATGAAGTAATATTTTTTTATACTTAAATTCCTTCAATGCAGGAGAGATGTTTACATTTGGCTATGCTCATGAACCCCCATACGTCACTTACAGAGTTATTTCAAAGGATGGTGTCATGCATGATCCAGTACCAATAACCATATCAGACCCCATTCTGATGCATGATTTTGCCATTACTGAGAATTATGCAATTTTTATGGATCTTCCTATGTTCTTCAGGCCAAAGGTATGGATCCTGAGTTCTTGCGGTTTTTAGACACAGTACAAAATACACTATGAATATATTAATGATCATTGAATTGTGCACATGCAATAGAAATTCATGGTGAAATGAAACTATTCAACTATAACAGAATAATTATTTTATTAGTGGCAATGATTTTGTCAATTAAGCCCATTTGATTGAAGGTCTTTATTGGATAACATGCAGTTTCAAATTTCAGGATTTGTTCAAAATATTCAATAACTTGATTTCTAATAACCAGGTTAATCTTTTATTTGTACTTTGTTTGATGATAGTGACATACAATGTGCATTATGAATGATAACATCATTTCATTTTACTTTCTGTTAATTTGTTTGTCTTGAAAAGAACTGATTCACCAGTAACTGGTTTCTCCACAAGAAAAAAAAAATCACTTCACTTGAATCTAGTTCACATTTCCATAACAAAAAGATCTGGACAAAGAAAATTTTGCTTGCCAAAATTTTGCTTCAACTCATTTGCAAGAAAATTAGTTTCTTATCATTCCCTTCATTTTTCCTAAATATTTGCTTTCATAAACAACCAAGTACACCCTTATATATGGAATTCATTTATAGTGTGAGAAGTGGAACCTCAAATCAAGGCTGGATTCTTCAGGAAGATTTTGTTGATTGAGAGGCCTAGGTGGAAATTGTTTGTAGATTTTCACTTAATGATTTCAGAACAATCTTTTCAGGAAATGGTGAAAGAAAAGAAGCTGATATTCACATTTGATGCTACCAAAAAATCTCGATTTGGTGTCCTGCCACGGTATGCAAAGGATGATCGCCAAATCCGATGGTTTGAGCTTCCAAATTGCATGATATTTCACAATGGTGAGGCCACTTGCTTTCCCATGTCCGTTAAATTCCAACATCAAGCCTCAAAATTTCACTTACAATACCTAGGGAAATCTCTTTATAGCATCAACTCAAGTGTCAACGACTCATTCAACTCTTGTAGAAATGTTTCTTCTCTTTTTGATTTTGGCACTTGGTGTATTATTTCACTCTATATTACTATTATATGAAAATTAGTGGATACAAAGTACAAGTGCCGTAATTTACTGAAGGTTGCAGTTAGGCCTTGTCTTTCTTTTGGATTCATCATAAATCTATAAAATTATATAGACTGGTGATTTTCTTGCAGTCAGATAGTTGGTTAAGAATTGACACTTCTTTTAGCATGCAAGTCCGTTGGCATCTGGAACTTGGCTATATTTTTCATTGTTATTTCATAATGGAATTCAAACACACAATAACTTACTGTTGTCTCATGACTAAGCCCATCCATCGAGATGTATCAGTTCTGACTTATTTACCAATTTTTTACTAGCCAATGCCTGGGAGGAGGGCGATGAAGTTGTTTTGATCACTTGCCGCCTTGAAAATCCAGATTTAGACATGGTCAGCGGAAATGTCAAAGAAAAACTTGAGAATTTTACAAATGAGCTGTAAGCAAATTTTAGCACTCCCACAATTTTGACAGCTTTTCATGTCTGTCTGACTACTGTTATTCTAAGCAGGTACGAGATGAGGTTCAACATGAAAACAGGTGCAGCTTCACAAAAGAAATTATCAACATCTGCTGTTGATTTTCCTAGGGTGAACGAGAGCTACATTGGGAGGTATTCATCTGCACTAGGCACACAGAGCTATATGTGCTTTTTCAAGCAGAAACAGATATTCAATCTGAACTGATAGAATTCTTCAATGAGTTCATTTTATTTTTTTCTTTCTTTATGGTGTTAATTAAACTGGGGCTTGTTTTTAGATTTTTTTACTTGCTGATTGTTCTCTGTCATTTCAGGAAACAAAGATATGTTTATGGAACCATTCTGGATAGCATTGCCAAGGTCACTGGAGTAATCAAGTTTGATCTACATGCAGAACCCCAACCAGAAAAACCAAAGCTTGAAGTTGGAGGAAATGTTAAAGGCATCTTTGATTTGGGACCTGGTAGATTTGGTTCAGAAGCTATATTTGTTCCGCGGGAGCCTGGCACTAGTTCTGAGGAAGATGATGGCTACTTGATATTCTTTGTGCATGATGAAAAGACTGGGTAATCTTTTCCTTTACTTAATCATCTTTCTTTTACTATCTCTATAGTATACAAAAAATTATTACTCAATCTCTTTTCTGTAATCAAAGTATCCATTTAACTAGTGAGATGAAGTATTCTAAAACCTGCTTTTTATCCACTGGTAGAGCATCAGATATCATTCTTCATCTTTTTCTTCTCTTTTATTGTTGGTTACCCTCTGAGCAAGCATGGGAGGATAAAGTTGTTCTGTAGACTTGTTTCCAGTATACTTCTACCAAGTTTTCAACAGGGATATGCTCTGAAATTAAACTCCTTATTTTAATTTGCAGAAAATCATCAGCAAATGTAGTCGATGCAAAAACAATGTCATCTGATCCTGTTGCAGTTGTTGAATTACCTCATAGGGTACCATATGGGTTCCATGCATTCTTTGTGACAGAGGTGAATCAAACTTCATTTTTAGTTCTGTATTTAATTTCCATTTGTTCCTTAAATTTTTTTTCCCCTTTTTGTATTGTCACTTTCATCAAAAACTTAAGTTAGTGTCAGTTTGGCATGTTGGTTAAGCTGCTTCATTCCAAACCATGTGTTTGCCAGAAGTGGAGATTAAGACGATTAGTCAAACAAACCTAGGAAAAACAGAAATTCTATAATGACAATATGGACTTCGAAGATCTTGGAACTCTAATAGAAGATATAGTAGACTGTGGTTATTGTAATATTATATACTTCAAAGTAGAGCAGAAATTTTATGCAACTAGAGGTACATAGGATTGTCACTGAAACTAGGCAAATGCACAAAATTTGTATAGCAGTAAGCGAAATGAGAATGCTGTTAGCTCTCATACACGGAAGTAATGCATTTGCAAAAAGCTAGGTATAGCACCAAATAACAAGGACTAGATGCTCAACTGATATGTACCCTGTAATGTAACAGAGACCACTGCATCATTTGAACGTCTACTAATCTAACACATGACATTAATCGGATTTGCACATTTAAGAAGAATTCTTAACACCACCTGGCGCTCGGAATATTTTCTAAAAATGTCATTAAGTTTAAATTGAATTGCAGCAAAAATTTAGATTATCCTACTGTTACTAGTTTTGGCAGTTCTGCTGACTGGAAGAACATATGCTATACGTTTGTTGTTCAGAAAAACCCATTGCACATATTCCCTATTTTTCAGCTACTTAACCTGAAATTCTTTGAATATTGAACAGGAACAACTTCAAGAACAAGCAATGCTGTAACTGTTCAAAGCAGAGATCACATAATTATTCAGGTGTCAAATGGAGAAGTACCAGGAAGCTAAGTTATATCCAGATAGTGTATATTTGTTATTTCATCAGTCTATGCTAATATTTTGTATGCTATTTCCTGATACACACAAACCTTGGTGTAATTTCTGTCAGATTAAGAAGATGCAATTTTAGTACCCAAACCAGTGTCCAATGCGCTAACTGAGCATAATGGAGAAAATAATAAAAAATAAACTGATTCTAAGATAAATTGAAACGGGAGCCAAATTGAGCAGTTCATTGTTTAATTCTGCATTGTATGATATCTGCGGAAGATGCATTACGAATTTTCAGGCTTTTCTTTAATGTTAATCGCGATTAGAGAATCAGAAATGACAAATAATAACTGCTGTTAAAAAGAAATGCTGCAAGTGATTATATACAAAGTAAACGAGAGATTTTCCACAACATTGTCATGGGTTTATAAAGCAAAACTGACACATCATTACAATGTAGGTAATCAAAAGATCCTGATCTTCTTCTATTAGACTAGCTGAAATTGCTTAGCCAATTGCTTCCGCTAGGAGAGTCTTCAGACTTCAAGCCCAAGGAAGCATTAGCGTATGGCATTATCAAAAATGCTTTCTTCCTGGACAACAGCTGTACAAGCATAGTCTAGCTATACAAGTACATAATCAATTTAGGTAAAGACTCGGATTCAGAGATTGCAAGGAACAATGATCCTGAAATATGAACACCACAAATCAGCCAAGACATCATCTCAAAGTACTTGGAGTTGCATGCTTGAATCATTCTCCTCCAGTTGTAATGTTTTCCTGATATATACAGGAACAAAATCCTTTCCTGCAGTTCCAAGAAAATGGATTCCTCTACAAAATGAAAAACCCACATGAAGTATACAACATTAATATAGGCTTCCAGTTTAAAGAAATTCTGTAGCAGGAACTACTGGGCAAGCAAGACTAATTTTATCTCCAATATAATGAAACTTCTGACATTTATATAATTAAAGCAGAGTAATGTATAACCAACCAAGTGAGGACCTAACTAAACAACACCAATCTTTGATATCAATAAGCAGGCACATCCAAAGCTGCATGGCATAATTCAGCTTTATAATAAAGAATAATAATTTGAAAATTATGGGGAAAAAAAATCATGCTACAATCTATTGCATCGCAAAAATGTGCTCATTATATAAAAGTTTATCTAAATTCAAAATCAAAGCTTTCAAATAGATCTTAAAAATAAAAAGCTTAGAACTTTATATTTCGAGAAAAGATTTTGTTCTTTTTTTTTAATTTAAACAAGCCGAAATAGAAATTACTTGGCAAAAATTAGTATGGAAAAAATGGGGGGAAAAAAGAAGAAAAGATTGCTTCTTTTTGTAAAGAAGAAGAGGAAGGAAGAGGATATCCCTCGGCATTTCGCCCAAATTCAACCTGGCACATGAAACAATGATATGGTTCCTCAACCTCCAGAAAGGGAGCATCCATTTGTTTTTCAAAGAATTTAATTTTGTTTCGTGTGCATTTTCAGATTACTAAATTTCTCGTCACCGGGATATCCAGATGCATCTGTTTAGAACAGTACAGATATTCATATAAACCAAACAAAAAATAAAAAGGCACAGGAAGGAGCAGGGTAGATGCAAAGAGAGACCTCAGGGAGTTCATTTGCGTTGTTAAATAAAAAAAAAATTAGGGTTCAGTGAACACTACCTTGATAGGGCGACGGCGAGTTATCAGAAGAGAGCATAAAACGGTGTAGTTGATAGGATATGTTTTGTGACCCTTATATTTGAGGAAATAAAAAGAGTAAGGCCCTTATCATGATAATTATGCATTTTCTCCTTATTTTTTATTGTTCTTTATTTTATTTTATATTATACTATTAATCAATAAGCTTTAACTCTGTTATACGTAGCTTTAAAACACAGTACTTTTATTATTTAATTTAAAATTGGAACAAAGGAATTAAAAAATATTACTACCTTTTAATATTTGATTAGGATTTGAGGAAACAAATTATAAATATTACCCCCTTTCGATTTTGTTGATACCATCTTCCTCTGAAAAAAAAATTGAATTTTACTAAAAATATTTTTAAGGATTTGATCTTAAAAAAAAAATTCGGGCTTCAGAAAAATCAATTGAAAAAAAATGTATACCATATTAACTCTACCTCCTTGTACCAAAATTAGATGAAAATAATATGAAATAAACCTATTATAGTTTAACCACCAAAACTCAAATTCAAATCTTAATTACCAAAGCAAACTTGTTTTATTTATAGCTAATAAGCCAACATTTCAAAGCGTGTGTATATATATTTACATATTATATAGCCCTATCATTGGCCATGTTCCTGGAAAACAGATGCATTAACTTCCCATGATAAAAACAGCAACCCAAAAAGCAAGTAAAAATGGAAATGAAACAATTCTTAAAGCATTACACTGAGGGTAAGTGACAAAAAGAAGAAAAAACACCACCATTTCCAACTAAACTCTTAACATTGTTGAGATGCAAGGGTAAAACAGCAGGCAGCCCTTTCGTCCGAACAAATATGCAGTCACACTTGATATTAGTCCAAATATAAACTACCTGATGGTTCCCACTATTTCCTATTGCGCAACAGATATACAAGTTTCAGTATTTTTACAGAAAAGGTGAATGGAAGCAAAACATAACTCGTTTAAGAATGAAGACCACGATCACTGTATCTTAGTCACCTATGAAAATGCGCCAAGTATTCAAAGCCAAGAATGAATTGCCTGGGGGAAAACACTACACAGAAAAGATATCAACCCCAAGTTGAGTATGACGATTATCTCCAGCTTTGCCTGCAGAAGGGAAAACCTGCTGTCAGACATGGAAAGGAAGAGGCGAAAAGGAAAACATGAGTATGTCTAAGTTAGCAGTTGCACCTCTGCAAGAATTGCTGGAGGGGCCCCCACAACCGGAGGTGGAAGGTCACTTAATGGGCAGGGCACCATTTGAGACTCCATTCCTGTGTGTGGTTTCCCTCTGCAGAACCAAGAAGCCACCAGTCAAACCATCACCTGATGGTGGATGATATATTGATGACAGTCCGTGGGCATTATCATTACCGTTGGAGGAGACGCGTGCTTGCATGTCCTGATCACTGGACCCTTTTCCTTCTTTCTGACAACTGGAGGAATCCAAACCTCCAGTCCCATTTTTGGGCAACCATTCAGAGCCTGAGAAGAGGACAGATTGTCTCGAAGAATTAGCACCTGAACTCCCATCTTCATCTGATGCAGGATTTGAAGAACTATTTTCAGACTTCTTAGTGCTAAGAAAACGGCCTCCACAACCCCTTGCCCTTCTCATAGCATGCTGGTGTCTGGACTCGTGAAGGTACGGCTGATAGCAAATAACAACAGATTCATGTTACAATACTGGAAATCATTTGGTCCCAAATTACATTAACACAGCCTTAAATCCAAAATATTGAGAGTACTATGATATGCAACTAACAGCCCAAGCAAAACAAACTTGGTTCACCTTTCATCTATTCATACAAAACCATTAGAACTTCTTTTAGTTCACCCCTCTAGCTGGCGATTGATTAAAATTAGCCTCCTTAAGCAAATTCACGCTACGTGTGTGATTCTCTCAACTTCAAGACCCCACACTTAAATTCTACCCAGGGTAGAAGTTATTCACTTAACTAAATGAACTGGATACCAAACTCATGCTAGACTGCTAGTTGGAACCTGGACATGTAAAATATAAATGTTCATAGTTGAGAGATGTTTGACACTTCATGTCATCTGAATTTGTCCCTTCTGAAACTCTTACCAATATGTGGGCAATCAACACTCGTGGGGTTCTCTTACGTCACTATACCATGAAAATGTCAGTTTTCTCAAAGAACTTCTATGATTCACTGATTATACAGTTTAATTTTCTACAACTAGCCAAAGCTAATAACTTCCCCGAGCACCACTCACAGTTAGTTTGCTTCACAGAGTGACAGCTCCCAAATTCACATCTTGACAAAGTTTATTAACTTCTCATTTCTTTATAAGCAATACAGAATAACATATTTTAGTATTTTTGCTAGAGAAACTGATGCATATAGGCAATTAATTTTGAAAAGAAATGCATTAATTAATTCTATCCATATTTTTTATTTAAAAAAAAAAAAGATAAAATAACATGCTGCTTTGAATTAACAATACAGGTCATCATCTCTTTCTTTCATAACAACAGATGTATATATGTATGTATGTATGTGTATATGTATGTATGTATGTATGAATGTGTGTGTGTGTGTGTGTGTGTGCGCCTATATACAAACCTAGGATTTTTCAGAGAAAACTTAATTCATTCGAGAGAATTAAAAAGTATAATAAACATCAATCCTACCTTTCTGACTTTTATTGCTTTCTTTTCTAGCTCAGCCTTTGCACGTGCCTGTCTTCGCCTCAAAATACCATGAAATTGCTTTGCATTAACAAAAACAGGTTCTTCTTCCATTTCAAGGGGCAAAGGGATTCTAGCATGATGCATCCCATATAACTGAGAAGGTACCTACATCACATTGAGAACTTTCATATGTCTTGTGACAATAACTCTCTACTTTAATTTAATAATTGCAAGTGTAGAGGCATGGGTCAAAACAATGGCAAAATAACAGCTTGATATGTTACCAGCTTATTTGTGCCCCAGTTTTGATAATTTAGTTCCACTTGCAGACTACTAGAAAATCCATACAAGTTCATCAATTGAGCCAAACGTTGTTTCTAAAATATTCAACCCCCCACATCGAGTTAAAGAACTAAAAAAAAAAGAGCAATATTGGATGGTACAATAAACAGAAATCGATAAATTTACAGCAAGGTCAGGAGTCATCTGGGTTTCAAATGTAAAGCATATCAAAGAGGTGTGGAACAACTGTCTTAACTATTCTAACATTTACTGTAAACAAAAGACCATGGATTACATACCACCAATTGTGGTGCATAAGAAGTTAGCATTCCGCCATATTGTGGATCCAAATATGGATATGATGTCAAAACCTGAAAAATATGAATGGAGAATAATGCACAGGTGGAAAACAAGTCAAATTCTAGAGATGCGTCTGAAGATGGCAATTACAACTGTGTGCACAAATGTGTGCAACTACAACTGTGTGTGCACAAATGCGTGCAACTACAACTGTGTGTGCACAAATGCGTGCATCATGCAGATTATACCTATAGGCAAGCATACATTAGATATGCAGTCACATGTGAGAGAGATCTTACAATTGAGTGGCTGACAAGTTCCATATGGGAGTTCGGTTCAAGGTGTCTGTCCATAGTACCAGGCATTGATGATGGAACCTTTTTGAGGTGATGCCCTAGTCCATTACTTCCATCTGGTCTAGAAAAGAAACACTTGCATTAATATAAATAATACAGGTGTGTCTACTGGTAATCTGATAAAATGTTACACGGGAAACGGATTATATTAATCATCTAACTTGTTTGCTCAAAATCAAAAGGAAAAAAGAAACATTTAACTAAAAGAACTCAAGTTACAGGTTTAGAAGGTAAACATCCATGCGCATATATTTCGTAACAATATGGAAATAGTTCCATGCTCAAATGAGCAACATAGCTACTGCATACTAAACAAGTTTTGCAAAACAAAGTCTAGCAAACTTGACATATTTCAAAGATAGTATTATTAGGCAGCTGCTGAGCATTTTTAGCTTTCCTCTATTATCTGCATTATATTTGGAGATTTATTAAATTCACACTTCTTCCTATGGTGATGAAAGACGCAAGGGAGTCTAGCAGAAAGTATAGAGTTCGAGAACATTTAAAGAAGTCATGGAACTGAAAAGATGAAAATGAAAGACAGGACTTATGTCCATGCTTCTTAACATTTTCCTCGTTGAATCCATAAAAGAGTATTATCTGAAATACTTATCATACTATCTAATTATAGGGGAAAAAATAAAGAATTGCCTTCCAGATTTATTCTAAATTTTATTTTCCCACTCTGAAAACAGAAAGTTTCAAGGGCATTTGAACCCTTAGAGGGAACATTTTGCTGATACTTTTGGAATCAGCAAAATGCTTCCTCTATCTAACCAATCAACGAAGGCTAGGGTATTATTTTCCAAATAAAAATCAGGTGTACTGGAACTTAGGGAATCATAGGAAACAATTTTCAACCAAAGACACATCTCAAAAGCAGTTTCTCTCCCAAGAAACCGAAAAAAACCATAGATTGTATCATCCCCAGACTCTGAAAGACATTTTTATGAAGCATGATCACTGCTTGCACTTCCTAAACTCTTGAAAATAACGTGGCAGGAGTAGGATGAAAAGCAGCTAGTATAATCAGCTAGAACAAAACCACTGGTTTTTGAGACAAATATTCTAGATGAACTCGTGTACCAATGTCCATTATACATCCATGTTCATTAGACACATTGCATTGCCTCATACTATACAATACAAGTGGTGGACACTGCCGCTTCAAGTTACACAGGAAGGCTATCATATTGGCATATCATTAAACCCTTTTTATTTATCAACAACAACCGGCAATTTCATGCCCCCTCACAATCTCACCACCACCCTCAACAGGGAAAAAAGAAACAAAAAACTCAAGTGAAATTTCTAACAGTAAAATGATAGAAAGAAGCATAACTACCAGATTGTGATGCAACGCTGATCTGCATATCTTTATTGGTGCAGGTTTCATTATCTAAGCCAGAATTAGCTTGGGACTGGATGGCTTCATCAGGAAGAGAACCATTCAAGTTCTCAGCTGAAGATGATTTTGATGCAGTTTCACCAAAGTTAGGACTATTCCCAACTCCTCGCCACCACGGTTGAGAGTATATGGCTGATTGCAAGACACTCTGTGCAGTCTGTTCTAACCGTTGATTTTCATTTTCAGATTTAGCAGGCATTATTCACTTCCTCCTAGCAAAATATCAACAGCTCAATCCCCAACCACTCTACTAAATAAAATAAAGCAAAAATTACCAGAAACTGAAATACGACAAAAAATAATAACAATAATAATAATAATAAGCAAAACTTTGAACATTACATTTAAGTCATGGAAAGCTCAAAAATTGAAAAAGGAAAGGAAAAACAGGTAGTAATGGTGAAGCTGAGAAGTTTATGGTGCTTCACCTTTCTTAATATTTTTCCCTCAAAAAAAGACCAAAACACAATTTGTCAGAATTGCTATACCATCTTAGATAAAGGAACAGCATATGAAAAGAATAAATATGCTGAGCATAGAATTCCACGCAGCAAGGAAACAGAAAACGAATGCATAAATTTCATGACATGCATGCCACAACTCACAAACACTAATATAAGAAACCTTCTATAAGAAAAACATATTCATCTTATTCCTGATGGTCACTAAAATACAGGATTGAAACACAAAGTTTAGAAAAAAATTAACAGAAGAAAAAGCTTCAACAGAACATTAAAAAATAAACAAAATTACAAATATCACCACTATTCATAATCCTTATACAAAGCACTTTACTATAAACTAAAGACAAAAAATTTCATCTCAATTAAGATTTAACTCGACTTCAAATTTTGCTAAATCCGCTCTATTAAGCACAAACTTAAACAAAATACAAAACCAGAAAGCGATATACTATTCTTCTCTCGAAAACCCAAAACGCAAACTTTCCAAATTCCTGTTCTTTCCCTTAAATTTTCATCCAACAGGGGGGAAAACCATTATAAAAAAAACACACACACACAAAAATTAAGACACCAAAGACAAAATTTGGATCAAAATAGAACAGAAAAAAAAGAAATTTGAACAGGGAATAGAGATAATTACTTACTGTGGGATTGTAACCGTAGAGCTCTTAGAGCTTGGAGAATTTATGTAAAGGTCATCGATTTTGGTCCAGTTTTTCTTATTTTCTTTTTATTTATTTATTTTTCCTGTGCAACCTGAAGAGAGACACAGTGGCATTTCGATAGAGAAAGAGAGCAATATATAAAAAAATTATTTAGGGATTTTGAAGAAACGGAGATAATTATTTTTTGTTTTTATTTTAAATTAATTATTTATTATTTATTATTTATTGTTCACGCAAAGGTCGTTTTCTTTGTCTGTTCTAAGGAAGAAAATGATAAGTTTACGGACATAAGGTGTAGACTTTCTAGTGCGACAAAACTACCCCTCGTCATTTCTTTTTATTTTGTTATTTTTATTTTTCGCTGTCTTTCTTTATTTTTTTGTGCAAGGTATTAGCTATTTATTGCATTTAAAATTATATTGAAGCAAGTATAGTTATTCTTAATATATTTATATTGGAATAAATATATACTTTTAAATTTTAATAATAATAAAATTAGTTTTTATATAAAAGCAAGTATAGTCTAGCTTATGATTATAAGCATTTTCATTTTTTATTAATTGAAGAAAAAAAATATAATTTCACATTCAATGTATGCTTGTTATTTACACAAATTAATTAAAAAGACAAGTGAATTTAAATAGTAAAATTAAAAAAAAAAGAAAAAAAGCTAGAGATTGATTTATTTAAAAAAAAATAAAACGTTGTATAACATCATTATTGCTTAAAAAAGCATGGTAAGAAAGCAAAAGTGGAAGACAATTTCCATAAATCATAAAATTCCTTAGAATGGAAGATTGCAAATGAAATTGCACTAATATGAATCTATCATTACCAAAAAGAAAAGGAAAAAAAACATAAAATATTATATTCCATTTCTTTTTAGACCCAAAAAGGAAGTAAACACATTAGTTGAAATCCTACAAAGTCAAGATCAAAACACCAAAAGCTATACACATGTAGAACAAGAAAAGTGAAATTATCCACAATTTCTCTCTTTATTCTGCCAAAAACCAAAAAAATAAAATATAAAATTTATTTAATTAGTTATGATTCGGTTGATCTTCTACATCTTATAGACTATATAGAAAATAAAAATTCTCTAAGTTCGAATCGTCGAGTTTACAAATTAAAATTCGAAGATGATAAAGTTGTCCCACAAATTAGTGACATAAGCACTTTTCTTCCATAGCTGTGGAGTTTTCTTTAGCTTTTAGAAATGCTTGAGTACTAAAATTTAAACATTTACCTAACTTGGTTATTGTACAAGTTTTAGTTGATAAGTTAATATCATCCTAGAAAATTAGTCAGTCTCAACACTTTTTATTCCATGTTTTGTTGCTTGCAAAGTCAAGGTTCTAAAATTAATTATTTTCAAATTCCATATTTAAATAAATACCACACATTTTAATCTATCTTTTTATTTTTTTTTTCCAGGTGTATATCTCAAAATTTGAAAAATATTTAAATTTTAATATTTGGTATATAAATTTTCAATTGATAATTAAGACTCTGTTTGTTTTCAGAAAAAAATATTTTTCAACGGATAATTTTACGGAAATAATCGGAGTTTAAAAGTGTAATAAATTTATTTTTTAAAGTATTACTTTGAAATTCAATAATTATAGTTTAAAATCATGAATTAAATATTAAAAATTAATATTTTTTATTGTTGAGATTGGGGCTTATTAACCCTAAAAATTGATATTTTCATTTTTTGCCAACTCTTCTTTTTTCTTCAATTTTTTTTAACTTATTTCATGAACGGAAATTGGAAGAAAGGGTAATATCGACATTACACCCAACAATAATAATTAATTTAGATTAATGGAGAATAAAGAAATTGAAAAAAAAGGAAATTGTTTAAAATTAAAAGTCATGAAGGTGGGAATTTTGCTAGCACTGACACATGTATGGATAGCACTACGTTTCAAAATCATAATACTAATATCTGGACCCACAGACTTTATACTTTGCCACGTTGTACTGTCGCACTACGAAATTGTCAACATGGCGAAATCTCAGCAAGTCAGCAACATCTGCGAATTGATGATGATTATAACGGCGATACGCCGTTTGATGACGACGTTGTTGTCTTGATCCTAGGTAGCAGCCATCTGTGAACTCGGTCACCTTTTTTGGTTTTTCGTTGGAAATGCATTAGAATAATAGAAATTATTAATTATATATTGAGTTGAACCTTTTTTATTTATACTAATAAAAATAAAAATTTTAATAATATTTTTTTGATTTAAAATCTTTAATAAAAAATTTATATCTACTCTAATATAAATGCATTAATTTGGTATATTTTTAATTTTTATTAATTTAATTTAATTTATAAGTGAAGTAAATTCTACGGCTGAAAAAGGAGAGGAGGTCAAAATCCATGTGAATGGAGGCACTGGGCACGTGTGCACAGGCTGGTGTGTAGAGCACCGAGATGAA
Source organism: Jatropha multifida (assembly GCA_948099535.1). Lineage (NCBI taxonomy): Eukaryota > Viridiplantae > Streptophyta > Magnoliopsida > Malpighiales > Euphorbiaceae > Jatropha > Jatropha multifida. The sequence continues at coordinate 127,770 of CANUEX010164364.1, read as the reverse complement.
AGCCACGTAGAAATCAGAGGCTAATCTTAACGACAGCTGGCAAAACTAGGTCTCTGCCAATGGAATCGAACCACATGTATTATATAGATTAATATGATTTGTAGTGTTTTTTATAACCCATCATGGTTAATTTAATTTGACCAAATCTTTTCAAATCAAACCAAACAAACCACCAACATTCCCCACTCACTACAAAGTGCATGAAACTTCCCACTCTCAGGGAGACGATGACATGGCCCGGGGATTACGGAGACACATCCTAAGCAAAACCAGAGAATCTGTCTGATCAAATAAATAAGAAAATATAAAAAGCAACTCAACAGAAAAAAGGGTTCTAATTATTTAATTTGTACTTTACTTCAACAAAGTGATGCCTGCAATTTTTTTTCCCTCAAAAAAGAATGCAAAACAAACCCAATTGGGAATCTTAACTTCAATAGAAAAGCCAAGACATTGAGCAAAATACATTCTTCCCAAGACTTAATGTAGTCCATTTTCCCACATTAAAATCTGCGAATAAAACTAAAACAAAATATTTCTATGAAAATTTACAGGGTAAATCAATATGCTCCTGCATGAAAGGAACATTTATGTTTCAGCTCAATTGGGTTCCATTCGCGTCTCAATTGGATCAGTATTTCATCGAACATAAGATCATTGACCTTCAGGAATGGCAGCAGCTACCTGGCTACGGAAACATTCCCTCAAGAAATTCATCGAAGTTTTCATCATCAGCTTTATGATCATGTCCTGATATTGAAGCCTTTTTACCTGTTCAGAGGGGAAAAAAAGGCATAAATTGTAACTGTAAGCACACACGATCTAAGGTTGAGAGAGAGAGAGAGAGAGAGAGAGAGAGAGAGAGAGAGAAAAGAGACTGTCTACTAATTGATAGCTGTTTCGTGTATTTCCCATTAGCATACAAAGTTATCAAATTTGTGGAAATAATATGCCATTCATCCTGGTGTGTCAGACTAATGAAGAGTAAATGTAGATAAAGTAATTTAAGTAGCATCTATAGACCTTTTTTCCTATTCTCTCTCCTCCCTTCATTATCTGAATCATCATCAATTCTTGATCGTTCCCTGAAAATAAACTGTTGGTCAGCCTCTATACACCAGAAGTTGGGATAATCATAATTTAACTGTGGTAATGTGTTGACAGGTAAAATAGAACCTAAGAGAGTCCATAGTCCCTACCTCTTTCTTTTATGCTCTTCCTCATCCCTTTTCTCTAATTTTTCTTTTTCTTTCCTATTTTTGTAGTTAAGCTTTTCCACACATCTGTCAGAATCACTCAGGATAAAGAATAGCAACCAAGAATACATTATTGACAAGTGATCTCAGGTTACATGAAAAAAGAAATGGATTGCATAAAACAAAAGTGTCCTCAAATAGATAAATAAAAATTCAGTAGTTAGCTTCCATATATACTAACTCACCTTTCACAAGTTACCAACTTCACAAGGGCTTGCTTGTTTTCACCAGCTTCAAAATAAGAAAAGTTCACCTGCAATATATCAGAGGGAAAATGTTAATTGTTGACATCATGGCAGGTCAAAACAAGTCATGCATCACGATGGTTCTTGAATGGACATGTTCCATTATGATCACAAGCATAAAATAAAACTAAAGCAACAGGTAAGCCATATTTGTACATTGACGTGCTATGATGCCACAATGATGAACAAGCTCATAAAAGATCCTGACACTAAAGTACTTTTGCTTAGAATTTAAAGAGTACATATGCTTACCTCATAGCTTGCCAAGCCATCTTTCTCATCACAATGTTTGTTACCACATATGAACTGCCCTGACAGAAACGGGTAAAGTCAATTTGTAATATCAAACAATCATACGTCCTTTTAAGAGTACAAGGAACAAAATGGGTATGCAGAAGCCAAATAATTCAAAAAGAAGGGAAAATATATCTGTGTCTGTGCATCATAAATTACTGCACTGGCATGTCCCAAATACACATCAGGCATTTGACAGGAAAATTAGATACAAAAGATTTCAAATTCATTGATAACATCTGAGAACACATTACTATTTAAATTTCAGGTGATATTGGTTATGCAAAACAAATCATATCAAATTTAAAAAAAGAAAAAGAAAAAGTAAAGATACATTCATTCAATTATTTCCTAAATGATACTAGTTCTACAATAAACCATTGCGGATATAACAGATTATATATAAAACAATGAATGAAGATAATTGTATTACCTTTCCCAGATATGACTTCCTTCTCTGTTCTCCATCTCAAACCAATCTATAGGAAAAACTTAACAAAAGGAGAAAAGTTATTAAAATATAATGCAACTCAACATTAAAGTTCTTTGCAGCAAAACTAGGCATGCATTATTCTGTTTCTCATGCTTAGCCTTTCTATAGAAGTTTAGACTAATGACTATATGGTATATGAAATGAAGTTCACAAAACCTTTTTTTTTTTAAAGGTGAAATAGCCTCTTAGCATAAGAATAACTCCATCTAGAGCACAGATACTGGAAACAGCTTGGACTAGAAATATTTATACAATGGATGACCACATACCTTACCACTTTTGTATTGAGACATGTCAGCTATGCAGTATCTTCAAATAGTTTAAGGCAACAGGCAAGGCTTTACGAGTTTGCTAATGTAATTATAATGAATATGTGGTAGCAGCAAAGAATATGGTTTACAACCAGAAAAAAACAATAAATTGTTCAGAGAAAATGAAATGAGATCTTTTAAGAAAGGATACTCTTTAAACAGCTTATCATAGTAACGCTTAACTAGCCTTTGCTCCCAGGACGTATCCATGTCATCTTCCTCGGTACGTATAAACCTTAAACAATAGAAGTGGTAATCATTAGACAATGCTAAAGTTTTAATGTTAAAAACAGAAAACAGATCATTAAATACATATAGGGAATTCCCATCATTAGTCTGTGTTGACAAATTCTGTAGAAACAGATTCCCAATGCCATGTACACTACACGTGGAAGAGCTTAACTTAGAAGCAAAAAGTCAAGTTGTTGACAAAAGATAATCAGCTGTGAAAAGTAAATTACAAAGACTCTTGAAACAAGATCAATAAACCTGTATCCTTCTCTTAAGGTGTCCTGATCCGTTTTAACTGGCAACTTAACATTTGCAGACTTCTCTTTCCCATAGAAACTAACTGCATCAAGATTATACCCACAGGAAAACCAATATATTATTCAGAACAAATCTACATCATTAAACCATAATCTGGCCTAATCACCAACAGGCCACAAAGCACATAAAAAAAAGGTCACAAGAAGTAATTTTTACATGAAGAAAAGAAAATATATGGATGATTGTAGCCTCCTTCCTTTCTTAGTAGAAGAGATTGTTCATCATCCATTTGCTTTCGGACATAAAAGATTCCACAAATACAAACCTCCCTATTTGCGTAATTCCATTTACGTCCATTTTCAACTATCAAATAAATAAATAGTCTTTCTGCATAATTTCATAATATCTTCATATTTCAACTAACAGAATTGAAAAAAAAAAAAAGAAAATTTTTTTAGACCTAATTCAGTTTACGAATCCTTTTTTCATATTTCAAAGCTTCAAAGCATTAATTGATTAAACGAGAGTTCGTTATTACCATAATCATTCACGAATTTCTTGTGCCGATCGTAAGCGTTGAGGCCTCGAATGTAAGCTTGGTATTGCCTGTCAATAACAGAGTTTCAGTAGTTAATTCCATTGAAGTTGGAAGAAGAAAAAGGAGGTATTTTAGAAGTTACTGTTTTCTCTCTTCTCTATCGTAGATTGCAGATTTTAGAGAGCCAAAAGATGCCATTTTTGCTGTAATCTGCTTCGAAATGCAAAGCCCTAATTTGCAGCGTTTCTAATTGGAAGTTTTGCTGCTCGCGAGTCTCTAACGACACAAATCGGGATCGTTTCAAACCTGTTTTATTAATAGACCACCGGTCGTTTCAAGAGAATATTTTCACGAACGACAGAACGCCTGCATCAGTTCTCGGTCGTTTCAGGCGAGTTTCACGTTAAATTTTTTATCGGGGAAATTTTGTTTTCCCTTGAAAAAATATTTTTCCTTGGAAATATGCATTATTTTTCAATAAAAACCTGATATGAAAACTAATTGAAACATGGTTTTATAAAGATTTTTACTTTTTTTTTTCGTTCACTAATAATTTTATCTGATAGCATCCATTTAGAAATCACTTAAATATCTTTTGATTTTATTAGTTTTATTTAAAAAAAAAAAAAAGAGGAAAAGTTTTTTTTTTTTTAAAAAAAAGAGGAAAACCTTATCTATAATCTAAAATATATATAAAAGTACGAATGGGGAACATTTAGTCTCCAAAATGCCCCTACGTATTCTAATTGAGAAAAAATATTATTAAAGACAATTTAGTCTTAATAGCTAAGTTGGGATCACATTATTTTTATTTTTCTATTCTAATTATTATTATTATAATTTTAATCTAATCTTATTCTAATTATGAATTTATTATTTAATACGATTCTAATTAGGAATTTGTTTTATCATACTACTATATATAAATGTTTAGTTTTGATTATTTTTCGTTATTAATAATTTGTTGCTTTTGCTATTTTAAATTAAAACTATTAAATTTGCGATCATGTTTTTTTCTTGTGGTAAGTATTAATTCTCTCTATTTATAAATTAATAAAATAATTATTATTTATATTTATTATAATTTAGTATTCTTATATCTCTTTATTTCTTTTTAAAGTTATAAATTAGAAAGTACACACAAAATATTTTTCTTCTCGCCTTATGAGACCAAGATGAACCTGAGTCCTCCTATCTGCTGACTTGAGCTCTAAGAGACATTCGGACTTCTTGATGCTCTGTATTATGATATAATAAATTATAAACAAAACAATTATACCAGCGGTCATGCACAAGAATCACACAATATCTAATCCAGTCACATAATATCTAATCTTTCAATAAATAATCTCAATATTGCTTCTAACAGAAGTTGGAGAAATTAGAACTTACTATGAAATTGAGTTTAGTAATTCTTATTATTATATTTTTCGTATTATTATTTTTATAGCATATGATTAAATATTTTTTTTAGCTATTATTACGATGTTATACTTGTGGTGATATTGAAGATATTCAAACTGTTAACAAGTAAGAATGATATTTATTTCAAATATTTTATACAATATTAGTGTTTGGTTGTTGTAATATTTTTAATTAGATATATAATGTTTATGAATAGTTTTGTAATGTCTTTTAATTTATTTTATAGGTGTAATGTCAATTTCAAAATAATTGATATATATATAAACCTTTGGAATAAACAAAAAAATAAAAAATTATATAACGAGTAAAAATAACGGGTATTTACGTGCAATGCACGTTCTAAAAAACTAGTGATTTATAAAAGTTTAATAAGTCAGACAGTTGATCTCAAGTTGAAGTTGTTTTCCATTATTTGTTTGAGAGAAATAAGGAGACTGCTAAGGAGTTGGTTGTTCACCATTTCAACTCCATGCATTAATCTTAATCCCGCAAACAAAGTTGGTCCAAGAAATCCCTGATCTGAAGGTGATAATCCGACACCGCAGATAGCTCCTAAGCAGAAAAAATGGTGTAAGATAGAAAAGAAAAATGGATATTAATTTGACTCTTCTCTTACAATGCTTCTAACTCCATTTCTCTAGGTTTTAGCTTTTACCATCTTGTTCATTTTTCTTATAGTTTCTTTTTCTCAACTTATTACACTTATTTCCTTGCCATTTTTGAGCAATGGATGCAGCATTTGCGAAGCAAGCAATTTGTAGGGAAGATCCATTTAACCCATTAGTTACAACAGGCATGCAAGGAGCTGCCATGCTTGTAATCTCTCACATATTTCATCTTATCTTGACACCTTCAGGACAACCGGGACCTATTGCAAATATTATTGTATGTTTCTTTCTTCTAATCTTTATCTCTTTCTTTTCTATAAAAGCATGCAAATCGAGGGAAATTAAAACCAACTGGTTATTCGTTTTGGGCAGGCTGGATTGGTGCTAGGTCCTTCATTGTTGTGTCGTATCGAACAACTTAAAGAATTCTTCATCCAGAGCTCATCTCTAGAATACTACAAAGTTCTGACATTCAATATTCGAGTATTTTTTATGTTCTTGATGGGTTTGAACACAGATGTTGGTTGTTTTAGGCGAAACCTGCGTTCTGCTAGCATAATTGCTTCTGGGGGTTTAATAGTATGCACAATTTTTGGAGCAGCTTCTGCTTTGATTGTCCTCCATTTATTAAATATTAGTTTCAGCAGATGGTCTTTGGTCATTATTGTTCCACTAATCCTAGCAAACTCAGCCTCTCCTGTTGTTATCCAATTAGCAGCAGAATTGAAAATTGATACATTAGATGTAGGAAGATTAGGAATAGCTTCTGCAATAGTAAATGAAATGTCTTGTATATTGTTATATTCTACGTACATTTCTGTCCAATCTTGGAAAATGTTCGGATATGGGATTCTTTGTCTACTCTCAGTTGTAGCACTTGTTATTTTGAATAGGTATTTAGCTTCTTGGTTTAACAACAGGAACCAGAACCAAAAATATGTGTCCAACACAGAAGTTCTTGTTGTTTTCGTTCTCGTTATAGGAGTTGCAGTTTTGATAGAAGCAAATGGTTATTTAAGTGCGCTTGCTTGTTTTCTACTTGGATTAATGTTCCCTAGAGAAGGAAAAACTTCGCGGACATTGTTGCGTAAACTCACCTATTCTGTGAACAATTTCATGCTTCCAATTTACTTCGGATACGTAGGATTTCAATTCGATGTTTATCAGTTTTCGAGTCGGGAGAATATCTCTTTGATTATTCTTATGATCGTTTTAAGTACTGGAGGAAAATTTGTTGGAACTCTTGCTGCTTCTCATTACTTGAACCTTCCAAAGAATGAAGGTGTCATTCTTGCTTTCATACTCAACTTGAAAGGCCATTCTGAACTTCTAATTCTTGAAATTGTTCCAAAGTTCATCGTAAGTTTACCTTAATTTGATCATTAATTAGTACAAACTATTCTCATTATATCATTAAATCTTTTTTACTGCTAAGTTTTGCAGGCATTTTGGAACCGAAAACTCCATAGTTTGGTGATAATTGTAGTGGTACTAGACACTTTATTTGCAGGATTAGTAGTAGTTTTTACGTTGAAAACGAAAGAACATTACTTTGCTCACAGAGACACCTTACTTGAATCATATGACACCGACAAAGAGCTCAGAATGCTTGCTTGTGTGTATGGCTCTCGACATATATCAAGCACAGTGGGTCTAATTTCAGCAATGAGCGGCTCGCAGAGTGCACCGATCACTCCTTATTTGATGCATTTAGTGGAGCTGCCTAGAAAACGCAGGAAAACAAAATTAATGTATCATCAACTGCAAGATGGGGATCAATTCAGCGACGAAGAAGAATATGGTGGAAATGATGTACTAGAAATAAATGATGCTATTGATGCATTTACAGTTGATACTAAGATTCTGATAAACCAAACTAAAGTGGTTGCATCATTTGAAAAAATGTACGAAGATGTATGCATAGCTGCAGTAGATTTTCGAGCATCGATTATATTTATACATTTACACAAGCGTCAAAGAATTGATGAGAAATTGGAAAATGGGAAGGAAGATATTAGGATTAGTAATCAGAAAATTCTTCGCCATGCACCATGTACGGTGGGGATTTTAGTAGATAGAGGACAAACTGGATTTAAAAAGCCTGGATCCGAACTGGTACAGCAAGTAGCCACATTGTTTTTTGGAGGTCCTGACGATAGAGAGGCATTGGCTTGTAGTAAAAGAATAGCTATGCATCCTTACATTAAGTTAACTGTTATTCGGTTCTTGCCAACAGCTTCGAAAGAACAGCTCACTGAGCTGAGTAAGGATGCTGCTAGTAAAAATGATGAAGTTTTATTGGCAATATCGGATCCTGAAGTTGAGACTGAGTTGGATGATGCTGCTCTTGAGGAGTTCCAAAATAGGTAATCTGGGTTCTTTCCAAGCCATCTCTTTGGTATTTTGTTTGTTGTTTTCTTTGTTTATAAGGGTCTGTTCGACAAAATTAGTTATTTTAATAGCTATTAGCTATTTTAACAGTGTCTACTTATAAGTTGTTTGATAAGTTTTTCATACAAGGCTAAAAGTTAAGTGTTATATTTGTTAACTATTCACAAAACACTACATTAATCTATAGAAATCAGTTCAAACGTTATGTTACCGAACACTATAAAAAACAGCTTTTAGCTTTTTATGAAAACCTGCTTAAACAACTAATAATTGAATGCTATTAAAACAATTAATAATTATCAAAACAATTAATTTTATCGAACAGACCTTATAAAAAGTAGCGCGTAGCGTTTTGATCAGTCAAAAAGCTAAAATCTGTTGCCTAACACAATCTAACGCTGAAATTTATTGTTTAGGTACGTGAAATGTGGTCGAGCTTCTTACGCAGAGAAGTATGTGGACAATGGAGGAGAGACAGCAGCAGCTTTAAGGGAGGTGGGAATTGCATATTCTTTAGTATTAGTAGGGAAAGGAAGGAGAGAGAAGATACCTATGTTGATTGGTTTAAGGGTATGGGAAGAATGTCCAGAGCTTGGAAGAGTTGGGGACTTGTTGGCTTCTTCAGAATTGGACATAACTAGTTCAGTTTTAGTTATTCAACAGCACAGCCACCATGTGGACAAAGAACTTGGTAGTGACTAGGTTTAGGAAATTTACATATGCATGTATAGGTGCTGGTTAAGTAGCATTGGAAATATTGTAATTGCCAAATATATATTAGTTTGGTGGAAATGAACTTGCTTAAGATTTTTTTTTAAAAAAAGGCTATTATTGTCATTTAACATCTATAAATCCATAAAACTAAAAACAAAATGTTAAACTGACAGCACTCAAATAATTTAACTTTAAAAATCAGGGGCTTCTTTTTTATGACCAATTCAAAATTTTTCTTATGAATGTGATTCCAAAGTGCAAAGTGCAGCACAAGCATGCATGAGAGAATTACTTTACCTGGGGAGCAATTAGCGTAAAACTTTAAATTCTTTTTCTTTTCCTTGTTCAAAGAAAAGAATATGTGCATTGCTTCAATAGCAGGAGGCCTGAATGTATATTTACATACATATATGAGCCATACAACAAAACAAACATTTTCTTAAAATCTCAAAAATAAATGGCAGAAGCAGTTCTCTTCAACATTGCTGAGGAAATCATTATGAAGGCCGGTTCCCATGTCCTGGAGGAGATTGGGCTGTTTTGCGGAGTGAAAGATGGGCTTAAGAAACTCAAGAACACAGTTACTACAATCAAGGCCGTGCTTCTTGACGCCGAAGAGCGGTCCTCAGAGAATAATCAAGTCAAAATATGGCTTGGAAGGTTGAGAGAAGTGCTCTATGATGCAGACGACTTGTTGGATGATTTCTCTACGGAGGTTTTGCAGCGACAACTAATGGTTGGCAATAAAGTTATGAAGGAGGTACGCCTTTTCTTTTCACACTCCAATCAGATTATTTATGGATTCAAAATGGGCCATAAGATCAAAGACCTTAGAGATAAATTGGTTGAAATCAAAGATGATAGAGATTTCCACTTAGACCAACGTCCAATGGAGAAATCTGTAATCATTAGGCAAAGAGAGCACACTCACTCGTCTTTGCCAGAAATAGTCGTTGGTAGAGAAAATGATAATAATAAAATTGTTGAGTTTTTATTGTCTGATGAAGAGAATTTATCAATTGTTTCCATAGTTGGTCTCGGAGGATTAGGAAAGACAACAGTAGCTCAATTTGCATACAATGATGAGAAAGTTAAAGCACATTTTGAGCTAAAAGGATGGGTATGTGTGTCTGATAATTTTGATGTTAAACTCACAATTGAAAAACTTCTAGAATCTCTAACCGGTGAGAGACATAGTAAGTGTGAAATGGATAGATTGAAAAATTTACTTTGTGAAAAGATTAATGGAAAGAAGTATTTGATTGTGTTGGATGATGTATGGAATGAGGATTCTCAACAATGGTTTCGCTTAAAGGATTTGCTAATAGCCGGTGCAAAAGGAAGTAAAATAATGATCACCACACGTCTTATGACAGTTGCTCGGTTGACACACTCATATGTATATGAACTGCAAGGCTTATCTGAAATTGAGTCTTGGTCATTGTTCAAACAAATGGCATTTGAGCACAGACAAGTGCCAAGTCCTAGCCATGAAACAATTGGAAAGGAGATAGTAGCAAAGTGTGCCGGGGTTCCTTTAGCTATAAGATCTATAGGAGGTCTACTGTACTGTAAAGCTACGATTTCAGAGTGGATATTCTTTAAAGATAATGAACTCTCAAAAGTGAATCAACAAGATGGTAATATCCTAGGAACTCTTAAGTTGAGTTATAACCATCTCCCCTCTCATTTGAAACATTGCTTTGCTTATTGTAGTTTATTTCCAAAAGACTACGTGATTGAGGTAGAAAAACTGATATTTCTTTGGATGGCACAAGGGTATATTGATTTGTCTAATTCTAGCCAAAGTTTTGAAGAAATTGGTTTTGCATATTTTATGGATCTTCTTTCCGGGTCCTTTTTCCAACAAGTTGAAAGGGATGAATCAGGAAATATAGTTTGTAAAATGCATGATTTGATGCATGATCTTGCTAAATTAGTTGCAGGAGATGAGATAATCACTTTCTCAAGATCAAATGTAGCAACTATTGGCAAAAACACTAGACATTTATCATTTGTTAGCAGGGAAGAAATCAATTCACTTTCATCTATCTTGCTCAATGCAAGAAAGACAAGAACGTTTCTTTTTATAGGCAGTTTGTTTGATTCTTGGGCACAAGGGCAATGGCATGGAATGTTTTCCAAACTTAAATCTTTACGAATGTTAGATCTACGACAAATAGCCTCTAGGGAAGAAGAAAGCATGGAGATTGAGAAAGTGCTAGATTCCATTGACAAATTGAAGCATTTAAGGTATCTGGATCTTTCAGGCAATTATGGTATGAAAAGACTTCCTAACTCAATTACCAGATTGTGGAACTTGCAATTGTTGAAGTTGGATAATTGTTGGAGTGTTAAAGAATTGCCAAATAACATTAATAAATTAGTTAATCTTAAACATCTTGGTCTCTATAGATGTGTTTCATTAACTCGTATGCCAGTTGGGATTGGAAAACTAACCTGCCTTGAGAATTTATGCAAATTTGTAGTTGCCAAAGATATTCCTGGCGTTGGAGGACTCCATGAACTGCAGTTCTTGAATAAACTGAGAGGAAGTCTGACAATTTCAAATTTGCTCTTTGCGGGGAAAAATGATTTTCAAGCAGCAAATTTGAAAGAGAAGACACATCTTCAGCTCTTGCGACTAGAATGGATGTCATGTCCATACGATTTGGAGAGTTTAAGGAGACAACAGATCCAATTAGTTCCAGATGATTATTATGAAGTTGGTGCTAATGATGTTGACAGTGAAGAAACGGCATTAGAAGCTTTAAGGCCACATCAAAATCTCGAAAGTTTTGAATTGTTCTTGTACAGAGGATCCAAGTGTCCAAGCTGGCTTAGTTCCCTAACAAATTTGGTAGAGATTGTCATCTTTAACTGCAAAAACATCCAATCTCTCCCTGCACTTAACCACATCCCTTCTCTTACAAGCTTGAACATTTCTTCTTTAACTTCTCTAGAGTACATAGATACAGAGCTGAATTCTTTGTTTTTTCCTTCACTAAAGCATCTCAGCATCTCAAATTGCCCTAATTTAAAGGGATGGTATGATGACACCCAAACATGGTTCCATTGTCTTCGTGTTTTGCTTATCAGGTCTTGCCCTAACCTGACTTCAGTGCCGCCATTTCCATTTCTTAAGATGCTGAGGTTGGAAAAAGGCAGCATGAAAATATTGGAGCAGAGGCTTATGTTGACGATGGTTTATGAATCAGAATCTTCTTCTTTCTCTTCTCAATTGGAAGCTCTAGTAATTGATGCAATTGAGGATCTTGATGAGTTTCACCGAATGCCAGAGCTGCTGCAGCCCAGCCTTGCTTCTCTGCTACACCTAAAAATTGAGAATTGCTCAAAAATGATAATGTCCGTTATGCAATGGGAAGCCCTTAGAAGCCTTCGTTCTCTTCAACTTTACCATATTTACCAAATGGTGTCTCTACCAGAAGAGCTTCAATATGTTACTACTCTGCAACATCTCCAAATTAAATTGTGCCCTAATTTAAGATATTTACCAGAGTGGATGGCCAATCTCACTGCACTGAAAGGATTAGTTCTCTCCAATTGTCCTCGAGTTCAAGGAGACAGTTTGCGTAATATTGCATGTAATATAAGTATGAGCCAAACCTTCACCCTAGAAGGTATTAGCTATGCCTATCTGAAACCTTCTTGTTTTTTTTTTCCTTTCTTCTTTCTAACCAGAAAACCCAATGCTGGTTTTCTTAATTGAAATTTTGATATTGCAGAGCTCGATGAGATGGAAGCATCTCTATAAGAGGTGTTCAGAGAGTTCAAAGGTGACGCATTGTTGCATTAGGCTTTTCATTTACAGTTTAATAAATTTTATGATTTATACTGAAAAATAAAAAATGAAAACCCTATTTATATGCTGTGGACTAAAAACACCTATAAAAAAAAATTTTTAATTATGATTAAATTTCGAATTAGATTACTGACTATCTGTCTGAATCTCTATAATGTTTTTTAAATTTAATTCTGTAAAATCTTTTTAATAAAAAATTTTAAATTTAAATCTCAAAAATAACCTGCAATTTTATCTTAAGAAAAAAAATAAATGGAAAATAAGTCAAAAATCGGATATATAAGCGCCATGCTCTTCAAGTCAAGTACATAGGTTTCACTTCTGAAACATAGTATTTTTCTCTTACGTGGCAATATTTTATTGGCTATTACAACATTAGTCAAACAAAAAGTATTCGCACGACTCACAAAGTCACAAGTCATAACACAAAATACAGGGAAAGAGCTAAACTCACTGCCTGTTAAAAAAAAAATCTAATCAAATTTATATTTATATTTTGTTTTATTCAAATTAATTTGGAGTAGTGTATTCTCATCCATTTTTATAAATCTAATTACATTTATTAATTTAAAAAAAATGAAAAATTTAAAATATGAACCACCTTTTCAATCCATATTTTATTACTATTTATTATATACCATTTAATATTTTATTTTTATCATACTCTAAAGGAAAATAATAATTGAGATTAATATACTTGTTAAGATTAATAATTAGTGATTATAGCTTATCCATGGTCTCGAACTTAATCTCAAGAACAAAATCTTTTAAAACTTCGATAAATTTAATTATTATATTTTATTTAATTTATTATATTTATTTTTATCGAGACTATATACAAATTTATTGAAATTAATGTATAATAACTAGTAATTGCAGCTTATTTAATTTAAAAATAAACTTATTTAAAAAGTTGGATAAATCTAAAAAATATAGCTTTAATAAATATTTTTACGAATTGAATTTTAAAAAAAACTTCATCAACAATTTAATAATCTACATTATTAATTTGAAATTGGACAATAATACTATTTTTTTTTCATTGTTATTATTTTCCATATCATTAGTATTTTAAATTTTCATTTTTAAACCAATTTCTCTCGTAATAATTATTCTTTTTTTTTGAAAATTCAATAATTATTCTTCTTTGATAAGTTAATTAATTAATATATATATATTTTTTGAAATTTTTTTCCTAGTAAAGAAAATATTTTGATGTAAGTTTTTTAAATTTGAGAATGTTGGATTGTGTTATCGTCTAGCTCAGAATTAAACTCCATTTCCAATTTTCCATAATTTGTTTCTCTCTAATTCCTATCTCACACTGTCGGTGGACTTCTCTCTCTCACAGCTGCAGTGTCACTTTCGTCTCTTGCAAACGAGTTTTTTCTCCACTATAATTTTTATACATACATTCATTTACAGCTATACTGCACCTATCTCCTCTCTTCCTGTCTATATGTATATATATATATAAATGCACACACTGACAGAGAAAAGGTTAGAGAGAGAAAGAGATTAGCTTGCATTGCTTGTATACTGGGCTGGAGGACAATTGGGTTGCTTTTTCTCACATTTGATATCTTCTGCTTGTTTGTATCATTGACCTTTGATTTTCATTCTGTAAGTCTCCTTACTCTCTCTTTGGTTTTTTTTTCAGATTTTCTCTTGCTTTCTCTCTCTTCTCGTGAGATCTGATGGAGATTTTACCAAATTTCTTTTCTTTTTAAGAAAATTCAATTGGGTTCTTAGGGATCGAGAAATGTATGTGCTTTTTATTTTATTTTATTATTTTAGTGTTGAATGCCTTGTGCTCAGAAAATTGAGGTAGCTAGCAGGATGAAGGAATTTAGATGTTTTCTGCTGATTTAGCCTTCAGAGGTTTCAACTATTTCTTTATCATTTGGTGATGATTTTGATAGCGTCTGTTTGATGACTGAGAAAATTTGGGGAAAGGAAAAGGAGGTTGAAATTTGATTTTCGATTTAGGATGTTGAGGTTAATCTGCCTTGTTTTTTGATGAACTTCACTGTTCTGTTACCAAGAAATCAAGGATAAGTAGACTTGATTGACTCAGTTTTTTGTTTTTAAGTGTTTGTTTCCATTGGATTCTAAATGAAGGGGAAAAAAAAAAGTAAAGCCCTTTTTCCTCTTACATTTCCTCAGCTGATAAAGGATAAACGTTTCATTCTCCCTGTGTGTGTGTCTCACTTGAGAGAGTTCTTGCTCATTAAATAATCTATTTTCTCTCTGTTTGCAGATTTGAAACATAAGAAGTTACTTTCGAAGTGGAAGAATAAGTAAAGGGAGAATCTTTTTTAAACTTATTGTGTGGTGGCATGCATAAAGCTTTTTCAGACTGAACAGCCTTTTCTATCCATTGTTCATATCTTCTGGACGCAGAGGAGTAGGTGTCGATGGAGTCTGAAGGTGAAACTGGGGTAAGCATAAAAGTATGGTTGAATATCAGTAAAAATAAAATGTATTTTATGGTGCAGTAAAATGTCTTGTGCTGCTTTTGTTTCCAAAATGGGAAATATATCACAGAAGAAAAACCCAATGGTTCAAGCAATTAAGTTTAGTAGAAAGGAAACCATTACTTGGTCATAAATCGAAATGTTGGAAGTGCTGGTTTCTTTTTCTCTGCTGTCTCCGCATATTTACTGGGACATAAAGTTTGAATTTGGAAGTCCTTCTGCAGTTTCCTACTTTCTAATATTTTATGATTTATTATAATTTTTGGTAGATAGTTTAGATGGTGAAATTACACTAGTGGTAATTCTTTACTGATTTTCTGAAATGCGTGCAATTGTAATCCTTGGATGCTCTTTCAAAGCCCATGAAGAATGTGGGTGGACAGGTCTGCCAAATATGTGGCGATAATGTTGGCAAAACCGTGGATGGTGATCCATTCATTGCTTGCAATGTCTGTGCATTTCCAGTGTGTAGGCCTTGCTATGAATACGAGAGGAAGGATGGGAATCAGTCTTGCCCTCAATGCAAAACCAGATATAAGAGACAGAAAGGTTTGTTGAATATCATTTTTTGTCAGTGGATTTTTATCTGGTGATACTTTTTGGGATCTAAGGAAATTGTTATTATTGGCTGTTTTGTTATGTGATGTAATATTTAGCACCTATCACATTCATTTTTAGAGTTTGTGCATATACATTACAAACTGCGTTTTAATAAATTGGAAAATGAAAATATCACGCTTGTCATGGTAATTTACATCTTTGAATAATTATTTGTTTCTAAATATATCTTTTGCTGATTGTTTGGGAAATTTTCAGGTAGCCCTGCCATTCTTGGTGATAGAGAGGAAGATGGTGATGCTGATGAGGTTGCCAGTGATTTCAATTACTCATCTGAAACTAAAAACCAGAAGCAGAGGATTTCAGAACGCATGTTGAGCTGGCAGATGAGGTATGGGCAAGGGGAGGATGTTGGGGCTCCAAATTATGATAAAGAGGTTTCCCATAATCATATTCCTCTACTAACCAATGGACATGAGGTAGCCCCTAAGCATCTGGTTTTTTGTTAATCTGGTTTAGGAGGAAATTGAAATAAACCTAAACTTCAGCTACTGAACTTTTAGGTTTCTGGAGAGCTGTCTGCTGCATCACCTGAGCATATTTCTATGGCATCTCCTGGAGTTGGTGGGAAGTGCATCCATCCTCTGCCTTATGCAGCTGAAGTCAATCAATCGCGTAAATTTTTCTTTCTCATGCAATATGTTTGCTGCCCATGTTTTTCTAGTCATATGTGATGCTGATTCCAGGCTTTGGTTACATTTTTCTTTTTTGCAGCTAATAGGCCAGTGAGGGAGTTTGGTTCACCAGGACTGGGCAATGTGGCCTGGAAAGAGAGAGTTGATGGCTGGAAAATGAAGCAGGAGAAGAATGTTGTTCCTATGAGCACTGGCCAAGCTCCTTCTGAAAGGGGAGTTGGGGACATTGATGCCAGCACTGATGTTCTTGTGGATGACTCTCTCTTGTAAGTTTCTACCTGATTAAATTATAGAATTCATTGGTGTTCCTAATGTTAGGTTAGCATGCTCTTTTCATTGTTTCGTTTACTGTGCTGCTTTAATACAATATTTGTCTTTGTTGTTTATTTCTTAATCCAGTGCCATATGAGGGGCTATGATTTACTGTGCCCTTTTGTTTTGCAGGAATGATGAAGCTCGGCAACCTCTTTCAAGAAAGGTTTCTGTTCCATCATCTAGGATTAATCCATACAGGATGGTCATTGTTTTGCGGCTAGCTATCCTCAGCATTTTCTTGCACTACCGAATAACAAATCCTGTGACTAATGCATATCCTTTGTGGTTAATATCTGTGATATGTGAGATTTGGTTTGCTATATCCTGGATTTTGGATCAGTTCCCAAAATGGCTCCCTGTGAACCGTGAAACATATCTTGACAGGCTCGCTTTAAGGTATTATACTTTCTCAACCTCTTTCCTCATGTATCTTGTTCGTGAACAAATGTTGTTCCGTGTGTTAGATTTGCCTAGTTCTTTGCATTTACTTTTTTACATGTTCAGACTAATTGTTTTTCTATATTATTACAGATATGATCGTGAGGGAGAACCTTCACAATTAGCTGCAGTTGACATTTTTGTCAGTACCGTGGACCCATTGAAGGAGCCTCCTCTTGTGACGGCAAACACTGTGCTATCCATTCTTGCAGTTGACTATCCAGTTGACAAGGTTTCTTGCTACGTCTCTGATGATGGTGCTGCAATGTTGACCTTTGAAGCTTTGTCTGAGACTTCAGAGTTTGCAAGGAAATGGGTACCTTTCTGCAAGAAATATAACATTGAGCCACGGGCTCCAGAATGGTACTTTGCTCAGAAGATTGACTACTTGAAAGACAAAGTTCAAACATCATTTGTAAAGGATCGTAGAGCTATGAAGGTGAGATTATGGTAAATGTGTTCTTATTTGCACTGAATTCTTCACATAACTAAATTTGACTTTTTTATTCTTTCCTCTTCTCTAATTCTCTTGCAGAGAGAATATGAAGAATTTAAGGTCCGTGTTAATGGGCTTGTTGCAAAGGCACAAAAAGTTCCTGAGGAAGGATGGATTATGCAAGATGGTACCCCATGGCCAGGAAATAACACCAGAGACCATCCAGGAATGATCCAGGTAAGAAAATTTTTCTATTATGACGATTATGATTTGATTAATTTGTAAATACGTATCTTTCATGCGAAATTGATTAGAAAAGATGTTGTTACCCAATGGTGTCAAAGCACACAATATTCTCACGCTGGGGAGTTGGGGGTAAGACGTCATTATTCTGTCTTTTATATATATATATTGCATTTCCTCGCACTCTAGCGGTTTTCCAATATTTTGGCATATTTGGATTGCATCACTTGCACTGAGGGGAGTTGAATCCCTAACTTATTGCTTGCAGGTCCAAGTACTACAATGCCATTAAGTCTGTGATTATTTTGTTTCAGGTTTTCTTAGGCCAAAATGGAGGTCTTGATGCTGAGGGTAATGAGCTGCCACGGCTAGTTTATGTTTCTCGTGAAAAGCGTCCAGGCTTTCAACACCACAAGAAAGCTGGTGCAATGAATGCACTTGTAAGTATATTCAAATAAAAGTAGGATATTATTTTCTTTTCCCCAGGCTCATCTCACATTTGGTGGCGCATACAACTCTTGCAGGTCAGAGTATCAGCTGTCCTTACTAATGGACCTTTCCTACTGAATCTTGATTGTGATCACTACATAAACAACAGCAAAGCTTTGAGAGAAGCTATGTGTTTCATGATGGATCCCAATCTTGGAAAACATGTCTGTTATGTTCAGTTTCCCCAGAGATTTGATGGTATCGATAGGAATGATCGATATGCCAATCGCAACACTGTTTTCTTTGATGTAAGTTCTTCGTACCTTTTTCAAAGTAAAAAAATTCTCTTATATGATGTCGTACAATGATTTATTAGTGCCTCCCTGCAACACGTTTGCTGTGGCATAATGAATAATCAAAAAATGCTACCGATAATTGTTTTATTTTGCTTATCATTACCTTTTGAAATTCAGATAAACTTGAGGGGTTTGGATGGTATTCAAGGCCCCGTTTATGTGGGTACGGGATGTGTCTTCAATAGAACAGCCTTGTATGGCTATGAACCTCCTCTTAAACCCAAGCATAAGAAACCTGGGTTTCTATCTTCTCTCTGTGGTGGATCACGAAAGAAGAGTTCAAACTCAAGTAAAAAGGGTTCAGACAAAAAGAAATCTGGAAAGAATGTTGATCCCACTGTGCCAATTTTCAGCCTGGAAGATATAGAAGAGGGGGTTGAAGGTATGCTTACTTTTACAGTTTGTAATATTTAACATCTATACTTGTCACAGCAACATTATGGTCAAATTTTTTGTATGACTGCATGACAATGTCTACTTAGCAATTCTGTTAGCCAATCGATTTTTTTTTTTTTAAAGCAATGGTCATGTCTGGGTAGCATGAATTGATTCATTGATGAAAGGTCGAGTTCGATTAGAGATTACTTAGATATTCCCATGCACATTTGTGAATTCAGGTGCTGGATTTGATGACGAGAAGTCACTATTAATGTCACAAATGAGCTTGGAAAAAAGGTTTGGCCAGTCTGCTGTTTTTGTTGCTTCCACTCTAATGGAGAATGGTGGTGTTCCTCAGTCTGCAACACCAGAGACACTTCTTAAAGAGGCTATTCATGTTATCAGCTGTGGGTATGAGGACAAAACAGATTGGGGAAGCGAGGTATGCTGATTTCTATTATTTATATGCTTTAACTTTGTCAGGGATAGTATTAATGTAGTTGTTTGCTTTGCCCTATGTCTCTTCATGATAGTATTACTGTTTATCTCTTGATCTGCAGATTGGATGGATCTATGGTTCTGTTACAGAAGATATTCTTACTGGATTTAAGATGCATGCCCGTGGTTGGCGGTCAATTTACTGCATGCCCAAGCGTCCAGCTTTTAAAGGGTCTGCTCCCATTAATCTTTCAGATCGTTTGAATCAAGTGCTTCGATGGGCTTTAGGTTCAGTGGAAATTCTTTTCAGTCGGCATTGTCCAATTTGGTATGGTTATGGCGGTAGACTGAAATGGCTAGAGAGGTTCGCATATATAAACACTACGATTTATCCGATCACAGCCATTCCTCTTCTCATGTACTGCACACTCCCAGCTGTCTGTCTACTTACAAACAAGTTCATCATTCCGCAGGTTAGTAAACAGTATCTATTGATAGACTATTTAGCATTACTGTTTGAGCTACCGCAGAAAATGTTGATTAGAGGTTGTTAATATTTATTTTAAGGGTGAATTTCATATATTTTGATCATAAAACCATCAAAACAGTTGAACAATTCTTCTGAACTGCTTTATTTTTTCTGAAAAACAGTTTCAAGCTCAATGTAAGACACAATATTAATCTTGCATCATTAGAATATACTAAAATTCATTTGCTTGTCTTGTTCTCTTCACAGATTAGTAACCTTGCAAGTATATGGTTTATATCTCTCTTTCTTTCCATCTTTGCAACTGGTATTTTGGAAATGAGATGGAGTGGTGTTGGAATTGATGAATGGTGGAGAAATGAACAGTTTTGGGTCATCGGAGGTGTTTCATCCCATCTTTTTGCTGTTTTCCAAGGTCTGCTTAAAGTACTTGCTGGCATTGACACCAATTTCACCGTCACCTCCAAGGCATCGGATGAAGATGGAGACTTTGCTGAACTTTACATGTTCAAATGGACAACTCTTTTAATCCCACCAACCACTCTCCTCATTGTTAACATTGTAGGCGTCGTTGCCGGAATATCCTATGCCATTAACAGTGGTTATCAATCATGGGGTCCCCTTTTCGGCAAGCTTTTCTTCGCCTTCTGGGTGATTGTCCATCTTTATCCATTCCTTAAAGGTTTGATGGGTCGCCAAAACCGAACACCCACCATTGTGGTTGTCTGGTCTATTCTCCTTGCTTCCATTTTCTCTCTCCTATGGGTAAGAGTTGACCCATTCACTACAAGCGTAACAGGTCCAGATGTGCAGCAATGTGGAATCAACTGTTAAAAGAAAAATCTGAAACTTCCACAAAGGAAGTGAAGTTATTATGCAAATATTGCATATTTTTTTTGTGATCTTTTGGTCTGTGAATTTAAATATCTGTGCAGATAATAGGTGATACTATTAAATTAAATTATATTGTTGTTCCATGAGTGATCAAAACTGTACTATTGTGGATATATAAACTTATGGATGGTACTTAATCTAGTGGAACAAAGATTCTATTTATATGTTCACAAGCAAATCTTCTTCTACCTTACATTATACTCTTCATGGAAATTATTTTGTACCCAAGCTTCTTTGGTCCAGATTAATGTGCAGGTTTTTGAGAGAGACTAACACACTTGAGAAGTTCACGGTCATCAAAGGGTGAGCTGATTTGTGGAATTTTTTGGAAACTATATAAATTTATTGCCGTTTTATATAAAATTACCGGGATTAATCTCCAATGTTATTTTGTTTCACTTTTTAGACACTTCTGAACATGTGTTGGACGCTTTATTTATTTTATTTTAATTAATTTTGAACAGTTTGGTAATTATGAAATTTATTAAAAATAAAAAAGTTATTAATTAAATAGAATGTTAATAGTGTAATAATTAAAAATTTTTAAAACTATTTATCAACATCACTATTATAATTAAATATCTCTTTTTATTTTTTTATTAGTATCATTATATATATATTAGTATATAAATTACAAGCGTAGTGTATATAAATTAAGGATTACAACAACCATAGTTAATTATAGGCTACTAAGCATATTCTCTAATAAAAAAAAATATTAAACTTATACTTGATCCTTTTGTTTTAGGAGAAAATAGACTATTGTATCTATGAAGGTTAAAAGAAATGCATGAATCCATAACTGAGTTCAGAGGTAGAATGATTCGAGTAACTTGAATTAAATTCAAAGTTAGGTATTGAATTTAGGGGTGTCAAAATGGGTTCGAGAGGCAAACATGATTCGCCTAACACGCGGGTTAGGCCGTTTATTGAGGGTAAATAAAAAATTTTACTCTCCAACATAAATTATTAAATTAAAACCCCCCAACAAGATCGAATTTTTATGACCTCTATCTCTTAAATTTGGGAAACGCTGAAACCAAACGAAGAGTTAAGATAAACTCTGTAGATACTTGGAACGCCCAATGTCCAACATTGGAGTGTACGAAGCTCATACAAGGAATCATTAATTGGTCGTTTGATTTCCACCAGCAGTACGGATCTTATGAAGGTGACCTCCATGATTGTACAAACTATCTAATCAGTTACAATCAGAAATGCTACGGGAGACATTCACAAAGCATGACGAAGGTTCTGCTTGTTGGAGAAGGCAATCAAAATCTTAATGCTAAGCATTTGAAAGAAAATAAAGATTTTGATGCTAAAATAGTGGCAGAAATCATACTGAAGTATATATTGGACAAGGAGGAAAGAGAGTTACCCGAAGAGTGGAAACATCTGCTTAGCTCATTGGAAACTTATTACACTGACCGTAACTCTCAATACACACGAATTCATTCGAAACCATCCTGTGTTTTGGAAAACCTCCATAAGAGCTTCATTTTTCGATTTATGCTGGATGCAACTTAAGAACGGTGATCATTTTGCAACTATTGGTGGAAAAACTGATCAGGTCAAACAAGTTATAGCTAACGTTTTGAATCAAATGGATCAAAAAAATGAAGTTAGAGATTGGCATAAGAGAATTCCTAAAGATACGCCGATGGAAAGGTGCTACTGGAATCTGAGACCACGTGAACATAATGCGTTTGGATCCATTATGTGCTACTGGAAAGTCCTAAGATAGTGGAGGAGAGAAGTCGCATTATGTTAACATCCCAGATCATTTCATAACTAAAGAAGTTAGAGAGTTTTTAGTAAGAGTTGTTTCTTCTTTTTCATTAACAGAGAATTCTCATTGTTTCTTCTCGTTACATTTGAGAGAAATTGTAATTTTTAATTTTTTATAGTAAAATTTTTTTATAGTTTTTACCCTATTTTTGCCCATGATTTTTACACTGTATCATTTAAACATTTAATGGGTTTTTACGTAAAATTTATGTCTTTTTTATTTTTATTGTTATTTTCTCGATTTATTATTTGTAATTTTGCTCTATACAACAATGATATTCCACAACATTTCTCCTGTAATAGAGCTCTGAGTAAAAATAATTTTCAATTCTTCACTAAATTAAATAGTTATATTTGAGAAAATTTGAAATTGAGCTAAACTTTCAGCACTTGAGCTTCAACTTTCAACACTTGTGGAATATGAGTAAGGAAGGTTTGGCATGATAGTAGTTATAGTAACGAGCTTTATCTTGAAAACAGTAAGGTAGTACAGTTTTTAGCGAAATCAAGATTTATCTTTGCAAGATATCCTATTCAAATTCGTTAATTTTGATGCAGGATATTGGCTTTTGAGGATTAGAATTACAATCGTAAAGAATGATGAAATTGCTTATTAAAAGGTACAGTTGTCAAGGGATTCTTGTGTTGTTATGTTAAGGATGGATGGAAATACTGTACCACTGCATAACCTATCTCTCAGTCACTCTGTTTTGGATGGAGCAAGGGGGAAAAGGGAAGAGAAGTTAAAAATTTGATCTCCATTTGTTTACAAGGAAGCAGGGACATGTCTTGGTTCATAACTTGATTTGCTGGAAACTAAAAAATGTAAGTTTGATCTGTATTTGCAGTTGATGTTTTGCGTACAACTTTTTTTTTTTTAACCTAATTGCAGTTTCTACCAGGTCTGCCTTGTTTCTTTTATTGAATATCCTAAATTGTTGCTTATCTCTTTGTTTAGGCTGCTCCAGCTCTGTCACCAGTTTCAGATTCTAGTGGCTATAAGAATTTGAGGTAAATTTGTGCAGAGTTATATCATCCTATTATTTTTGTTGCATTTAAACACCTCCCCCTCCCTCCCTCCGGGGAAGTACATCTGGGTATGCAATAATGTTTCTGGTTCTTTTGCTCTTCTTATACAGGGATAGAGGCAGAGATAAGTCTCTTACTTTGGTTCGAGATCGAAAAGTAAGAACATCTCTTCTTTTAATTATTCTTTTTGGGAACTTCTATGCAAAATTATTTTGAATGACTTACTACGTATGTAGCGGAGAATTATTGTTGGTTTTGAGGGATAATTCTGTCTCTGAAGAATTATATCGATACATACCTGAGCATCAACCATATGTTTTTCTCGAGCAATTTACTACTAACATTCATGCAATTCAGGTTTACAAATGTTGCATAGGCTTAACAATGCATAAAGGACCGAAATAACCTAATATTTTTGCAATTCAGTTTATTTCTGTTGCATTTATCCGGAGGTGTCATTTTTCATGTTTGTTGGTGCTACTTGTGCCATCACTAGAATGAATTATCTCAACAAGGTTAGTGATGACTGGTGAGGTTCCGATGGATATTCTTTTCTTAACTCCTAATTGATGCCTGTTTGTTCCCATTATTCAGATTATATTGCAGATATAAAAAAATTGCACCACTTCATCACCTTCTTACCTTTTTCTAATTCTTTTCATTGTAAAATTTCTCTGCTCCAGTTGTTTATTGCTAGCATACCTCAATTCTTAGGCTGTCTGCTAAATCTAACATACTCTTCGACATAAACAGTAAACATTTTATTGTTATTTACGTGGCAGCAAGTTATGCCCAGAATATGTTCCTTTTTTCTTCCCCATACACACATCTAATCTGATGATCTGCAATGCGCAGTATGATTAAAAGTTATTAGTTTATGACCCTACTAATCAAAAGAAACTCACTGGTCTGCTAGTCTGCATTGTTAAGCCTATGCAACATTTGTAAACCTGAATTGCATGAATGTTAGTAGTAAATTGCTCTTTTATCTTGACCACTTACTATCTTGTTGTTTAAAATTAGCATGTCTAGTTATGATCATCTTGTTAGCCATTATATTTTAGACTGAAAAATTTTTTATATTTGAGGATCCATTGGATACCTCTTCTGTTAAACCCCTCAGTAATGCAATAATGGTTGTCTTGGATTACTTGCACGATCTTTGTCATTGTCTTGAGGATTTATTGTGTAGAAAGGACCTAGGTAACTGGACTTTTGGGATTGTTTAGTATAGTGAATTGAGATCTGTATCCATGCAAAAGTTGATTAGAATTCTAATCTAACAAACCAAAAGATTTGAGGCATTTTTGAACCTAATCTCCTTTCCGCCGCAAAATAAATGCAAAACAGAATTTCATATAGACCATGCCATAATGTGCCTTTTCTTTTTAAGCAAAAAACATGAGCATATGGCATTTTTCTAATATGAAGCTCCTTATATCCTTTTCATGGACGCTGTGGCCGGAGAAGGAAAGTTTGGTATGACAGGACTTATTGTTAGTTTTATGTGGGAAACCTGTATCCTTTTGATCTTGTTAGCTGGTTCTTTCCTGTTGCCATTTTTAGTAGAATTGAATAATATGGTTTTCCTCTTTTAGGTTGATGTGACCTCATATTGGGTTATGTTTGTTAAATTCTCCAGCCTAAGTTCATCACAAGAATTCCCATGCCATTTCACTCATGGCCAAAAATGATTTTTATTATCAACTTGCAATATGAAATGAATATGAAATTCTGTAGGTTTTTGGCGAAAAAGCTTTTGAGAAATATGGCGAGAGTTTCATCTCCATGCATTTTTTCTGATCAACACCTTGGAACGCACAAGAAGATGCTTTTGTTTAAGTTTGCACTTCCTGATGCCAATAACATGGCTGATATGACTAGATTGATCGCGCTTATTCCTTATTATATTGATCTAATTGGGGGCTACAAGTTGAGCTCACAGTCACAGGTGGGCGGCTCATATTCTACTTGCCTTTTGCAATATAATTTGCGAAATTCGAGGGTCTTGGAACTTTTGCTTTGCCTTCTGCGGGCTCGACCGGAAACAGAGGCAGCAAGAGTGAAAGCTGCCCAGGAGACATACAAAGAACTTCAGAGTGCGAGACAAAAAGCTTCATTTGCAGAGAAAACGACCACTGATTGGAAAGGTCATCCATGGTTGCATGCATCAGATCCATCGCCGACCAGAGTTCAAGCATCTCCATTTGGTTGTTAACCATATTACAATTAACAGATTCTTCCAATCGTTGAAAACGACCACTGTCTTCATGTAAGGTTTGCTCATGAGTGGTGGAACGATCCTCCAGGGATTGCAATCGCACAGGCTTCTTAGTTTGTTTGGTAATCAAAGTAGCGATGGGTTCATGGATGTCGGTGGTCTCTGATACCAGATTGTCAGGATCATGGATCATCTGACAGTGTTTGTTGGATATTAGGGATTTAGTTGGTGAATTTTATCTGTTTGTCGAGAATTCCCATTTTGTTGAGTCCTCAGCCCCTTGCCCATTTTGCTCAACCCATGAAGTATGTGCTGTATATAGAAATTGCAATGTCGGAATATTGCTCATTATTCTTTATTCTTCGATTTTTCCTGTATTGTGGCAGCCATACTATGGAGATGTTGTGCTCCCAAGCCCCTCTGCCTATGCTTGTTGTAGACACACATTCACCAAAAAAGGAAGGTGAAGAAGAAGTTGAAGAAGAT
Source organism: Jatropha multifida (assembly GCA_948099535.1). Lineage (NCBI taxonomy): Eukaryota > Viridiplantae > Streptophyta > Magnoliopsida > Malpighiales > Euphorbiaceae > Jatropha > Jatropha multifida. The sequence continues at coordinate 101,512 of CANUEX010164364.1, read as the reverse complement.
GAGATGAGGAGGTTGCTACTACTTATTATCCAATATTCCTTTGCTCATTGCTCAATTATGAGTCTAATCTTCGTTAGCTCGGTTATCCTCCGTCTCTTTGTGTGGGATAGTATTCCACATTATAATACAATCACGGCCTGCTGTATCATTGACCCAGTGAGTTTTTAATTTTGCTTCTTGCTACCAATGCATCCAAATTGTTTCCCTTCCTTCAACTATTTTCTAAGTTCTGACACTATCAGTCCCTTGATTGCTCTTTCTTTTGTTTTTACTTGGCTTGATGATTTTGTTGTTTTATTTGACAACCATCTGTGTCCATGAAGCCGGAAGAAGATGACACAAAGTAAGCCGGTGTAGATGGTTTTTATCTCGTGAGTTTCTATTATAACAGCTAAAACATTACTCTTGTACAGGGAGGCTTCAACTTCAACAGTAACAAGGCTGAAGAGTGATGGGATGGTTTAATAGAGGTGTTATTACGAAGCATGCAAGAAACCTTTTCGTGAAGGCTTTTGAGGAAATAATTTACTCCATGAGAATCGTTTGTACTGTGCTTTGCTTCGTCCTTATGGATCGAGATGCATGGTTGACGTGTTCTAATATTTTTGTTATTACTCGTTGCATTATTGCATGTAACAAAATATCATTTGATTTTTATAATACAAAACCTTATAGCATTCTTGGGCCAAGGACCAGACAAACTCGATTATATAACCCCTTTGCATTGCATGCAAAGGATGACGTGTCAACACAGTAATCACCTGCATGCATCATCATTGTCCTTATCATCATCTTCCTCGTCCTGATCTTGCCACGTAAAAAACCAAAAAGACAAACACTTGCCTTAGATGTTGGAAACGTGTCAATGTTGGACAAATCCCATATATAAGAGTAGATTGAGTTTTGTAACTAAATTCGATCCGATCCTTAAAAAAAGAAAGAAAGAAAGAAAAGTGAAAATCAGTTGAAATTTCCGGCGAAAGAATTAGCAATGGCGGTCATCGCTGAAGAGCCCATTCTGTCTAGATTGGACCGTGTGGATAATATGGTATGGTCTTTTTGTGTGTTTGCTCTCTTTTAAGTGACAATTCTTGACATGTGTATTAGGTTTTTTTCTTCTATATTCTTTTTTTATAGCTTTTTTAAAAGTAAGTTTAGGCCTCTTCATTTGTTTGCTGAAAAGGAAAAAAAGAAAAGTTAGGTTCTTTTTTGTGAGCTCAAACTAATTTAATGTAATATAATGTAATTAAAGATATTTAAATGTATATATATATATATATTTTTCCCATTAAAATAAATTAAAAATAATAAAAACATTTTAAAAATATGAACATCGAGTATAAGAGAAGCATCCTGAAAATTATTGTGTTTTGTGACATTTATACATGTTATGAACAGTTGAGGCAGCTAGAAGAAATTAGAGGAAGCAGCAATAGGTCTCCAAAGAGCTCTATTGCATCTACTCAATCAAGTGGGACACTTACAAGTGAAGGTCAAGTATCATCCATTGATCTTTCTCCAAAATGTCTAGAGAAGCACTGCCGTCCGATCAACCGTGTGATGACTGAGACTGAAATCAAAGGCACACTCATTGAGAGGATTGATCAAGCAGAGGAACGTTTACTTAAGGTAAAAAAAAAAAAAATTATGATCGGAAATTTGAAATTATTATAGCCGTTTGATTTAGCGATTTCTTTTTATTTGGTATGCTAATGTATTGTATCAGCTGTGTATTCAGTTGGAGGAAGAGCTTGTGACTGAGAGGAAGGAGGAACAGAAGAATATTGAGAAAAAGGAGAAGCAAGGTCTAAAAGGATTTGTTAAAAAAGTGGTTAAAGGAGGACAAAAGTACATTAAAACGAAGGAGTAGTGTGCCGTTTCTTTACCTTTTCTTTATTCTCTCTGTTTTTTTTTTTTTCTCTTTTAAGTTTTATAACTTTTAACAGTATATAAATAATTTTATTTAGTGTTTTTTTATTTACGATAATTTTTAAAGGATAATATAATGAACTCTCTTGTTCACTTTATTAAAAATAAAATAATTATTTAAATATACAGAGTATATATAGCATACAACGATCATTCCAAGAGGAAAGAGATTGAGAATGTGGATGAGAAGTTGTGCGTGGATGCTTAAAACGACATATTAACTGTGTTGTCGTTTTGAGTGGACGCTTCTTTTCGTTAGCGGGCGACGTCGTGGATTTATTGGCTTCTTAAGGCATAAGAGCTATGTCGTTTGTTGGTGAAACAATTACATGTATTTGTAGGAATTCCATTATCAATCGTGCATGTGAGTCCCATAATTGTCTTTCTCCATTTTTTTCAACAATATTTCTGATTTTCCATAATTTTCCTGGAATCAAATATATATAGAGAGAGAGTGTCAATTCTTGTCTGGACTCGAAATTGATTGATATATTATTTATTATTTTAATTATTGCGATAATTTCAATTATTCTACAAATCTGACGGCAGAGATCATTCCACATGGTAAGATTCATGTCCACAGCTCTCTCTGCGCATGGGACCTCTGTGCTTGATGGCGAGTGCTATTCCATTGGAAACAGAGACTGCACTGGTTCACATCGACCAAGATAATACCATTAATTTTCTACAGACTACAGACCACTGAGTTTTAAATCTTCTGTAGGAAGAGGGACAAAGAAACTGTTGATGAGGAAGAATTATCATTTTTAACAAATCAATTGATCTCATAACACTGACTATGCATTCAATCTAGGCATGCCAGGTGTAGTGTGATAAGGGTATAGACATGACTTGTTTTGTGACATCAACTCTATTGTTTTTGAACACTATTCTTATTTTTCTAATATTGATTCTGAAAATATTTTATAATAATTTCAAAGAAGCCTTGAATCCGATATAGACATTAGCAGAGCATTTAGCATTTTGATTAATGTTAAAGTTTGTGGCGGATTTTGCGTATATGTTATGAATTTAGTGCAATGCACCAAAACGGATTAGAAAATGGTTAGACCCACATGGGATTGATTCCCATTATGGGAACTGAAAGAGCCTCTAAAGCATCCATGCAATATTTTGATGCCAAGTGTAAGGACAATAGACAAAAATTGAAGGTAATATCATGGGGTTTAGGTCCACATTGGATTGGTTCCCATTAGAGGGAGCTAAATGAATAGTCCAAAAAATTGTGTCACTGTCAAGAAGAAGATGAAATATAATGGAGTAATGGGTTTCTTTGATTGATTTGAGAGGCACATTTTCATGTGGCTCATCATCAAGAAATGCTTTTCAAAATGGGACCAAATGGGTTTTTGTTTGCTAATCTTTATCTATATCAAACTTAGCTTCTTTCGAAGGTAGTTGAGATGGGGTTTTCAAAGAGATAAAAGGAAAAATAGAAACCCTAGCTTAGCTATATATTTGTGTTTTCTACAATGTGAGGGCCTGCATTTATATCCTTTTTTGTTTGTATGCTTATGTAAGTGAACATGGGAGATGTTTCTTTCAATTTTACTTATCTAAATATATATGATCTTATTATATAATTTAGACTAGTTTAACAACTATATATGTAACTTTTATTACTTACTTTACTTTATTATTTGTTATTTATTTATTTTTTATTTCAACTAACTTTGAAAAAGTATTTATGTTAAGTTATTTTTAATATTTTTTAGTTAAAAATATGATAGTGATGATAATAATCCAATATTATCTAAACAATATATGCTGTAGCTTCTAATTATTATAAATTTAATACGATTGTATTGTCGCGGATAATTTAAACTTATTTAATTCTGAAAAATTTTTTATCAATTGGCCTATTAGCTCAGTTGGTTAGAGCGTCGTGCTAATAACGCGAAGGTCGCAGGTTCGAAACCTGTATGGGCCAAATTATTTTTTAATTTTATTTTCTATATCTTTTTAAATTTCAGCATTAATTTCTACAAAGAAATTTGAAAGAGAAAAAAAAAAAGGAAATTCTTTTTTATGGATGATGGACTAAAGAACAAAGAAAATTTTTATCTAATTTTCAATTTTCTGGTCTAGTTTATTTTGTCTCAACACAATTTTATTTTTTTTTGGTTCCCATCACATTAGTCATTTTCTCATTACATCTTCTTCCATGAAGAAGGTATAGGAAGCTTTGTGACAGGAAAGAAACCTAACAGAAAGTTCTTTGTTGCAGAAACATTAATTAACATTTTTATTATATCTAACATGTGGAACATGAAATGAAGAAAAAAAAAAAGAAATATATCATATAACTAAAATTATCTTTACAGAACAAATACATTGAAAATACCACTTAAATCCAATTTTGAGCACAGGAAATGGCTAGTGTGATGGATATAAAATTCCATATATTAATTGTATATATTTTCTTGTTTCTCATTGGATAACACACTTGTTTTTATATATTAATAAAAAAAAATTATACTAAATCATTATCGATGATCACCAGTTGATTGAGTTATCGAAAATAAATTATAGTCCGAAGTAAATTTTATTTGTAAAATTAATGACTTGAAGTCTAAATATTTACCGTTAAAAGAGTCTGGTTCGGATATCATTTTATTTCAAATGTTTGTATTACATATAAATTAAAAAATAATAATTATTTAGCGAGAATGAAATGTATCTAAAATACCAAATCCATAAAAAGAATTGTGACTTCAAGTTGATTAATTCAATTGTTTTTTTTTAACTATAAATATGTTTTATATTTCTATTCCTCTTACCAAATATACCCTTCCTCCGATGTACTTTATGTTAGTCATATTTCTCTTTCAAAGAGAAAAGTTATGAATTAGCATCAGTGCCATGTCAAACTCATAAGGGATAAAAAAGATAATTAATTTCGGTTGATCTTCCTTCTCTCTTTCTTAAAATAAATAATAGTATTTCCTTAAAAAAAAGGAAATATGTAATACTCATTTAACACATTTTCATGTCTTTGTAATTGAATATAATATATATATATATATAAATCTTATGACCACATCATATGCTATTTGTTAAATTTAAATATTAATTACTTCTAAGTTATTGAAATTAAATGTTAAACATTAAGTTAAACTTCATATTAAATAATATGAAATTTCATGGTGCGAGATTAATTGATTTCAAATTAATTATTCAATGGATGAAATATTCACAATTTTTTATTTTTTATTTTGAATATATTGTAATTTTAATGGGTTACGCCATTCTTTTTTTAAATATACGAATAGAACAATAATTACATATAATATGTGTAGTAACATGCGTATGAATTAATCGATAATATAATAATTAAAAAAAACAACTAACACCTTATTTTAATTATAATAATTAATCTATTCAATTAATAAGTATTAAGTTTATCTTTTATCTTATGAGACAAATTAAATACAAAACTTCATCCATTAAAAAATAGAAACTTGCAATTAAAAATAGGAAAAAAATACACTTGAGTCTTTATTTTGTCCCTTTATTTTTTAGAAATTACTATAACATCCCTAATTTGTATTTTAATTAAATTATTTTGTCAAAAAATTCAGCCGTTTACCATTAATCAAACACACGTTCGGATGAAATATGTTCACTTTTTCGATAAGAAATGCTTATTTTTACTTTCTAAATGAAAGGACGTGTTAGTGGTAAACTTGTGACGGAAGTCAGTGACGATATAGTAATTTCTTAAAAATAAATAGATAAAACTATTAATTATGATATAATTTAGAGTCTAAAGTATATTTTGTTCTTAAATATATAGATGGTTTCTCTATTTTTCTTTTTTCTTAAAAAAAAGAAAGAAATACTTCTAAGTTTGTTATACCAAACTAATTGAAGCTAACCACAATGCTTTTTCATAAGAGGATGTTTCATTTTATGTCCACATCTCCACAGTTCACAAAATTGCAACATTAAACTACACCACTTTGCCTAACCCAATTACATATCATTAGCAATTTGCAAGCTTTAACCAAATCAACTTAATAAAAAGCTAATTCTTATTATTAGTTTAAAGTGTTGAAATCAACTTTAACCACCCAACCTTTGTCTTTTAGTTAAATATATTAAAGTGGTTAACTCACTAACTCTTAATTATGGGAATTTTTAGTTAAATATATTAAAGGTTAAGGCAATAACAATATGCTTAGTTGCCATCTCCTTTCTCCCTCTCTCTTCTTACATACATATATATATGTCTATCTTTATTATCAATAATTGTTATTTTAATTTAATGATTTTCTTAATAAATTAATATTAAATTGAAAATAATATAATCAATTTACTTTATAATTTATTATAACTTAAATAAATTTAATAATTTTTTTAACAAATATAAAATTTTTAATGTGATAAATATTATATAACATAGGTAAAGCGGTGAATATTTTTGGAATTGAAATTCAAAAAAAATAAATAAAAGAAAGTGGAAGGACATAATAGCAAAAAGAAAGAAACGAAATTTAAATTATGTTCTGCTCTTGGTGCTCCACGCCTTTTTTTCCTCGATTTGACTCCACAATTTAATCAAAATTGACCACTGCCCTGACGTCCGCTTTCTTGTACTTCTTCCATTGGCGGATTCCAAATCCCAATTTCAATCCACTTTCATAACTCCTTTTCAATTCCGCATTCCCTTTAACCGGTTACCCCACCCTTGACTTTCCATACCAAACCGGTCATCCACCATATCTTCACTCACCGGCCTAACCGGTCTCCCTCTACTTCATTAAAAGCAACTCCCTCGAATTTGACTCGCATTTCAACTTCATTTGGTGTGCATTTCAATATCATCTCCTTTCCATTTCATGCTCTTCTTTCTTCTCTCTCTCTCCTGTATCTCCCCGATTAAATTTAAATTCGCCCCAAATTTTCTTGCATTTCATTTCCATTTCAATTTCCAGACGTTACTCTGTTTTTCACTCTTCTCTCCTCCTCTCTCTCTCTATCTCTCTCTGCGTTCCTCTCGAAGTTCCTCTCTTTCTTCGTTTCTTCTCTTTGGTCTCATCGATGATGGGGATAGAAGCTACAGGAAGCTCTCTATATCTAAATTTTTGTTATCTTACACTACAGCCTCTATTGGCTTTTGATCTTTCTGTTCTAGATCAAGTATGAGTAGAAGCTTATAGCCTTGGATCTGTTGACTTTTTTGAGTTTAATAAGCTGTTTTTCGCGTCATATTCGATAATCGGTGAGTTACTATTTGTTTAGATTGATTTACGACTGTGCATTGACCTTTTATTTTTCTTTACCTTGATGTATGACTATGATCGGTAGCTAAGTTGAGCTTTTTATTAGCTGATTTGCTTGTTTTTCTTTGTATTTTGAACTGAAATCAATGTACTTTTTATTAGCACAATGAAATTTCTCCTGGGATTTTTAGTTGATTATTTTTTGTTATTGTGATATTTAGCTCGTTGTTGAATTACTATTGCTGTTCCCTTTTAGTCCTAGTTTACTGGATATTTTAACAATTTTAATTTGTTTTCTTGATTGAGTGCGCCAAGGAAGTAGAAGATTTTGTGAAACTCTTTGATCTTGCTTGTTCTATTAATTCCTAATTTTATACTTTTTTTTTTGCTTTATATTTTTCAAAGATTAGATTTGGTGTGAAGCTTTGATTTTTTGTTATTTTTGAACTTTTTAATTGATTAATACAGTGATAATTGGATTTCCCCCTTTTTGTTTTTAGGGATTCTTTTTAAATCTCTTAGGATATTATTCCTGCACAATCTTGATGCTAGATTCTTGTCTTATTCTTTACTATCATATAAAAAATTCCTCTTCTTTAGAATAAGAATCTTAGCTTCTGTTATTTTTGCTCAAGGGTAGTGGTTAAATTGGATGATTCTTGATTGTGACCAGATCTATTGCTTGACGACACAAGCAAATATTCCTGTTCTTGATTACGTTCTAAACTCGTTTATTTTAATCCTTTTTGGTTTTCAGATCAATCTACAGTGTTACGGTCTTTTTTATTTTGGTTTATTTTTGGTACGAGATTATTCTTTTTACTTGTTATTTTGGGTTGATGTCTATATCCGGGAATTTTTGCTGTATGCCAGCAGATTTAGTTTGATTTTTTCCCCCTATTTATGCTAGAAAATTGTTATTCCGCTCCTTATAAATTTTATACGTTTCTAAACCTATTTCGTAGTAAACTGGAAGGGTTTGTATTTTAAATCTAGAACAAGTGAGAGATTGTTCATTTTTTTTGCAGTTCATATTAGGAAGTATTGCTTACTGGTTTGAGTTGTTTGAACTGTTTTCATTTCACCAAGAATCGTGCAAATTGCTATATGATTGCTTTGATTGTGCAGAATTTTTAAATATGATAGTAAAGTTCAGTTTTTGAATGACTTCTGATATTTTTTGTTTGAATTTCCAGCTAATTGAAGCATCTGTGGATCTCTGGAGAGGTCAGAAAAATCATTGTCTGTTCCGGCTGCATCTAGTATAGAAACTAAACCTAAACCAAAAACATGAATCATCTAACTGTTGAGACTGAGGATTCTTTTTCTAGTTTACTTGAATTTGCTGCTAACAATGATGTTGAAGGCTTTAAGCACTTGATTGAGCGGGATGCTTCCTCAATTGATGAGGTTGGGTACTGGTATGGTCGCCAGAAGGGATCTAAGAATATTGTTCTTGACCACCGAACTCCACTAATGGTTGCTGCTACGTATGGCAGTCTCGATGTTCTTAAGTTTATACTCACTCACACAGATGCAGATGTTAATTTCTCATGTGGGATGGACAAAACCACTGCACTTCATTGTGCTGCTTCTGGTGGATCAAAAAATGCTGTTGAAGTTATTAAGTTGCTCTTATCAGCAGGTGCTGATCTTAAATGCCTGGATGCCAGTGGCTATTGTCCTGTTGATGTTATTGTTGTTCCTCCAAAGCTAAATGGCATGAGGGGCGCACTTAAAGATCTTCTATCGAACAGTGTTTCTAATGGTTCTTTAGCTGAGCGCAATTGTAATGGCTCTGTTGGAAAGCACACTTGTAATGGCGCTGCTGGAGAATGCAATTTAAGTGTGTCAATCAGTACTTCTGGTACTAGTTCACCAACCCTTTCGTCTTCCCCTGAAAATGGTTCACCACCTTCTCCTTCTGTGTTGGTATCTTCTCCATTGGCATCAAAGTACAATGATATGCCATCAATCACAACATCTGAGAAGAAAGAATATCCAATTGATCCATCGCTCCCTGACATCAAGAACAGCATCTATGCAACAGATGAGTTTCGCATGTATTCGTTCAAGGTCCGGCCATGTTCTCGGGCATACTCTCATGACTGGACTGAGTGCCCTTTTGTTCACCCTGGAGAGAATGCACGAAGAAGAGACCCGCGGAAGTTCCACTACAGCTGTGTGCCTTGCCCTGATTTCCGTAAAGGAGCCTGCCGGCGTGGGGATATGTGTGAATATGCTCATGGGGTTTTTGAGTGTTGGTTGCACCCAGCTCAATACAGAACAAGGCTTTGCAAGGATGGCACTAGTTGCAATAGACGGGTCTGCTTTTTTGCCCATACGCCTGAAGAGCTCAGGCCCTTGTATGTCTCTACAGGATCTGCTGTTCCTTCTCCACGCTCTTCTGCATCTGCAGCTAGTGTCATGGACATGGCTGCTGCTTTGAGCCTATTGCCTGGTTCGCCATCATCAGTCTCTGCCATGTCTCCTACTCCATTTAATCAACCAATGTCTCCTACAGCGAGTAGCATTTCCCACTCATCTGTTGCATGGCCACAGCCAAATGTACCAACACTTCATCTTCCAGCAAGCAATCTTCAATCAAGTCGGTTGAGATCATCCCTTAGTGCCCGTGATATCCCACCTGAGGATCTTAATTTGTTGTTGGATTTTGATGCCCAGCAACAAATTTTAAATGATTTAACATGTTTTTCACAGCCTCGGAGCAATTCTGCATCTTTGAATCGTTCTGGTCGTTCTAAAGCACTAACTCCTTCAAACCTTGAAGAACTGTTTTCTGCTGAGATCTCTTCTCCTCGATACACTGATCAAGCAGCTGCTGTGTTCTCTCCTACACATAAATCAGCTGTTCTCAATCAATTTCAGCAGCAGCAGAGCATGTTATCTCCAATCAATACAAGTGTTTTCTCCCCAAAAAATGTTGATCACCCTCTGCTGCAGGCTTCATTTGGTGTGGGTTCTCCTGGAAGGATGTCACCAAGAAGTGTAGAGCCTATCTCTCCAATGGGCTCTCGTCTCTCTGCATTTGTCCAGCGGGAGAAGCAGCACCAACAGCTTCGGAGCCTTAGCTCAAGGGATCTCGGATCAAACAATCCTGCAGCCTCTATTGTTGAGTCTCCAGTGAATTCTTGGACTAAGTGGGGCTCACCGAATGGGAAGTTAGATTGGTCCATTAATGGCGGGGATGAACTAGGCCGCATACGAAGGTCATCATCATTTGAGCTTGGTGACAATGGGGAGGAGCCAGACCTGTCATGGGTCCAGTCTTTGGTTAAAGAATCACCTCCTGAGATGTTGAAAGAGAAGTTTGGTGTACCAGTTTCTGGTGCAGCATCATCTGGTGAGGGATTAAATCCTAATTCTCAAATTGATTCTGTTTTAGAATCTTGGCTCGAGCAGATGCAGATTGATCAGCAGCAACAGCTTGTAGTCTAGTGAAAATGATTCATTTTTACTCGTTGAGATAGGTTAAACTATTTTCTTGAAGGTACATATTTTTTTTGTGGGGTTTTGGCGCATGGGAAAGTAAAGTTCGGAAGGTTAACATTAGTAAATGAAGTGAAGGGAGCTGGGGTAAAAGAATTGGCTTAAAGTTTCAGAGAAATTATTCAATTTTTTGCCATTTATTTTTAAATCAAGATGAGAAGGATAATCCTTTCTGGGCTAATGCTAATGGAACCAGTCCAGGTTAGGTCTCTCTCTTCTCTAATGTTTCTGTTTCTAGGATCAATTTTTTTTTCACTGTTAATTCCTTAAAGGGGAAGCTTTTAGCTACATGTTTCATTTTGCAATGAAACTATGAGTTGTGTATTATTTGATAGTCTCTTTATTTTTCAAAATTGTCCATTTTCTGGATTTGTTTTTGATTGTGTTGGATAAAGGAAAAGAAGGGTAAGTGGAGAGGTAATTCTTTAAAGAGCTCGAAGGGATGATGATTGATGATGTGTTCCATTGAGAATGCGTTATGGTGGGTGGGGGAACAGATAATGAGGAGCCATTACTTTTCTTTTGATGATGTAAAACTGAACTAAAAAAGATTATTAAATTCTATACCTTTATTTTTTTGGGGTTTTTGCCTTAGTTGTTACGTTTGTGTTATGACATCTCCATTTACTTTTGCCTTAAGTCTTATTTCTCTTCTCTTTTTCTCTACTCTGTTTTTGTGGTGGTGTTTATTGTTTGTGGGATTTAAGAAAGAAAGAATAGTACAAGCTTATGATGTGGTGGAACCCACGAGTTAACGTTGTTGATTGGCTTGAAGTTTATTGATTTTTGGATTCTTGCTACTTTCATTGAGAATAGCATCAAATGTTTAGATTGTGATGGGTTTGGACGGATTTTTTTTTTCTCCTTGAATAAGTAATGTGGAGCTCGCTTTGTAAAGATAAAGGGGGGCCTCTTGCCATTTACCTTCTTTGATGCCAACCACTCACCCAAAAAAAGGAAGGTGGGTGGGTGGGTCTTTATTAGGGAGAGAGAGATGGGGAAGAAATGGATGTGTTCCTACTTTGTTTTAATTGATAGTGAGTTTTGTGGGGCTTGTGTTAGGACTTTCTAGAGCTTTTTTGCCTTTAATGGTTTTCTAAGGACTTAGATTACTTCACTTGGAAGTGGGTTTTTCTTTTTTTTATTTGGGGGTCTAAAAGAAGCATCAATGTCATCATTTAACCAACAATATCATTTGAGTGCTTCTTGGGTTACCTTTTTTATGGCTCAAACCTAGCTTATAAGTTCTTCAATGTGCTTCTTTGGATGAGCATGTTATTAATTCTTTACTTGAATGTTTGGCTACTATGCCTGGACTTGATGCTGTTTGATTAAGCAATTGGATTGAGTCTTTGGAAGTGATTTAAAATAATCCAATAAATAAAAATAAAATTATTCCTTTATTTTTGTTTTTTTGTCCAGGTTTTACTTGTTTAAGGTCTCAAAATCTTGCAGCCATGCCAAGTCTTTAAATCCTCTTTCAAGATGGTTCTTGATTTATAATTTTATAACAGTTTGCTCCTTGTCCTAAAGTATTATACATTTGCCCTAAAACATTATAAAAATTTAAAAATTACAATTTTAGCTTTTGAAATATTAAAATGTAAAAGCAAAGGATGAAAATAGTCAAGTTGAAAGGGCTGTTTAATTTCTAAAATATTAAAATTAATTAAACTATGTTGTTTTATATGAAATGAGATTAAAATTTTGAGGGTCAATTTGTTCATTAATGAGAATTTAATATTTTTGTTTATTTAAAGAGTTAAATTGGTTCAAAAAGATCAAATTTATTATTTTTTTAATTTATTCAATGTCTTTATTCCAAAAATAAATGTTAGCATATTCTGATTGATCATATTGCATTAGAAATGTAATTGAGAAATTCATGTTGAATTTCTATGCCAACAGAATAATTAAAAGCATTAATTATGAATAAAAATTATTTTCTGAAATTAATTCAGTTGCTAGGCAAATAAAACATGTGCCTAATCAACATTAAACTGGAAAGTACATAGCACAATAACATAATTATGGAGAACTGCAGAAAGCAGTATTTATCTATATATATATCTCTCCAATATAAAGAACCAAAAGGAACAGAACAAAAAAATCAGAAAAAAAAAGAAAAAGACAAAAATGGACAAGAGAATATATATAAAAATCCATGGCTGAGAAATTGCTAAGCAATCTGTAATTTCCTATGGCAGCAGCCTGCCTCTGAGAAACTTCCAAGGTCCAGTTCCTGTCCCCATCCTGCAAATGTACTCCCACCTTATTAATCAAATTGTCCAATTTCATTTTAATTTTGTAAAACTATACTTCTATTCGGTATTAAAAAAAGTTCATTAATACAAAATAAATTGCATTTTCAGATGAATTTTACATTTACAGTAATATATTAATAATCTCGGCTCAACCACAGAAAACTATTATTTTATTTTAATTTCTTCTTCCAAATTAATTGGATAAGTGAAAAGTACATATTTGTAATTTTGTTTATGCTCTAATATAAGCATCTCTTGAAGGGAATAAAGGATTCCTGTCACTGTAATTTTTCATTGTTCTAAATAGAATTTGACACTTCGATGTATTTTAAATGAAAAAGAAAAGAAAGAAAGAAAGAAAGAATGGAATTAAGAAAATTACCTCCAAACACCAGCAAAGGTACGTAGCCCCATAAAAATGGTTAAAGCAACCCAAATACCAACAAAACCACCAGTTTTGGAGAGAAAGAGAATAACTGCAACACTTACAATGGCTACCACAACCTGAGGAGATCAAAGAAATTGATACTTGTAAAGATTCAGAAAGTCCTATAAAGATTCTGCTTTCTTGATAGTATTAAAAAAAAATAATAGGGTAAGAAAAAAACTAACCATAGAATATGCAGAATATGCAAAATCTGATGCACCAAAGTTAACACCATCAAAGACAAAAGCTATTGAGTTTATAGGTTGTGTAGCTGCAACAAACTGATGGATAGAAATTTTTTTTTGTAAAAAAATCAGAACAAGTTATTAATACTTGAAGAAAGCGGAAAAATGGAAAAATTTAAGGGTTATGGAGAAATATTTACTGGAATTCCTATGCTGATAATGTGAAGAACACGAGGATCTTTCGAAAAAATTCCATCACCAAAGTGCAGACCTGTTGCAACAAAAGCAGCTAGCCCCAGACCAAGAACAAAACTCATCTGCAGATCAAAAACCCGTTCTCAGTTTAAGGCCTTGGATTAATTTAACTGAAAAAAGAAGAATATTAGTACATGGTAGTATTGATTAGCCCACCTGTAAAACCCGTGTTGCTGCGGCTGTTGCTTTCTGATAGTCCTTCTCAGCAAATGCACAAGCGATAATTGCCTAAATGAAATGAGAAAAAAAAAAAACACATTATATAAATCAATCATATAAATCAATAAAAATTTAGGAAATCGATGTTTTCTTCAATTTACCTGTCCAGCAACAGCCAACCCATCAGCAAGAAGTGATGATGTTAACCAAACTTGTAAGCAGACCTGAAATGCTGCCATAGGCGTCGCACCAAGCCTTGCAGCTCTTGATGCTGCTAAAGTCACACAAATTGTTGCTGCTATGACTCTTGCTAATAACAGAAAACCTGCATTCCAAGACATAACTTTAGAACAATATTGCCTTATACTAGAATTGACAAGAGAAGTTCAATTTGCTTACCATTTTTAAGAAACCGACTAAATTGCAAATCTTTAGCACTTGGTGGTAAGAGATCGACCTTTTTCATCAACCTCCACAAGAGGATCAGTGAAATCAAGTACCTATAGAAGGATCACTAGTTGGTTAATTCTTTAAATATTGAAACTAAATGGTTGTTAGTATTTTAAAAAAAAGAAGCATTACTGGATAATGATACTTACTGGGAAAGAACGTGTGCAATGGCTGCACCACTGACTCCCAACCGGCAAGTAAAGATAAATATTGGATCTAAAATTATATTTGTGACATCTCCAGCAACTATTGCAGAAAGAACAAAAAAATGAGAGAGGACTTATAGATGAAGCTCATAAATATTTTTCTTAAACGAAATTTAGTCTCTCACCAGTTGCATATAAAGGGGTTTTAGTATCTTTAAATCCTCTAAAGACTCCTTGCATTGCAAGAGAAAGGAGAACTGCAGGAGAACCTAATGATCTTAAGGTCAAATACTTCCTGGCTGGAGTGTGCATAGGAGAATCCTGTCAAATACAAGAGAAGAACTGTCATTTATCTTCACTATATTATAAAGTTACGAGTTCAAACCCCATCAGGGCAACAAAAACTATTTTGGATTATTTAGAGACTAATACTTAATGTTAGTGAAACAAATTATTTTTTCTATCAATTTCTTATATATACACATCGAGAACACTAAAAAATAAAGAATTTGTAGAAAACTAGAAAGTTAACCGAAGGTACTTACAGATTTCACACCCATAATATGCAGAAGAGGCTTTGCACAGAATATGAGGAGTATAGCTTGCAGAAGACCTAGGATTCCTCCAACTATTAGTGCTGTTGAGGCTGAAGGTATGTTTCGCTTTCCATTGTTTTCAGTTGGCTTATCGTTGATACTCTTGCCACCAGTAAAACTTGGAGACTTGCAAGTAACTGCCTTACAATCTGCAAAAGAAATTGTTCAAAAATGATAAACATTGAAAAAAGTTTCCTCCCTAATGCATAGAGAGAGATAGAAAATACCATCATTCGGGATCGAATCTTGCTCTTCATCATTGTTTGTTGATGTTCCTTTCTCCAACTTCTCAAGCTTTTCATCTTCTGGAATTGATTCCTTTTCTTCAGTGCTTTTAGATGATTTATCCTTCTCCAAGTCCTCTCCTTTCTGTGGTTCCTTGTTGCTGATCTTTTGAATAGTATCTTCCTCAGCAACAAAAGAAGTTGTTATGCTAACCAATGGGAATATTGTAACTTTTGATGCTTGATTGAATATGGCAATTGCAACACCTACAGCAGCTATTTCCACAGGTCCTGCATAGAAAAAGAACAAAAATCAACCTTTCTTAGTCTTTTTCTTCTTTTCTTTAGATAGCCTCCGACATGGAAGTCCCCAGTGCCCAAGATTCCCCACTTTTGTAAGAATAATAATTATTTAATGATGTCCATTACTCAAACTTGTGATCTTCCAGTTATAAAGGGCAACTTTATCCTTGTGTAGTGCTTGAAAATTTCTCATATTATCAAATGCTAGTTGCGTTTTGCTTTCCTTTGAAAATGCAGTCATTTTGAAAATTTAGAGTCACATAAATTTCAGTGGTGTCATGAAATCAAACCTAGATGGCCAACAAAAGCAGTGTCAATGAGGGAAGCAATAGGATCAGCAGCCAAAGCCATGGCAGCAGGCACCGCAATCCTTAATATCTCCGAGCCCAGCTCATCCATTTTGAAAATATGTCTGTAATAATATATGTTATATATAAGCCACATTAATCATCTATAGCTTATAAAAACGTAAAGTCTCTCTCTTTTCTTGATTTCAAGGGAAAAAAAAAAAGTTCAGTCCATGCAAAGTATAGATTATACCTTGCATCTCTAAAGAAAACCAGCAGTGGCATCTTCCATTTTGTCTCAGTTGCACCATTTTCAGCCATGAAAAAAGCTTGAGCTTTGTGACCTGCAGAAAATCAAATTACGAATTATCATTAAAAACTCTCAAGAACAACTAAGAATCAAGAAAACCATAAAGAGACAGTGAATCAATTTTTTTAAAGAAATGGGTATGGAAAATGAGAACATTATAACTCAAGAAACAATATCAGAAAAAAAAAAAAGAAAAAGAAAAACAAAATCAGACCTTTTCTTTGCTATGATATCAAAATGGAGATAGTTTAAAGGAGATCACAGATTAAAACAATAGGCAGTGCTAATAGCTTGCGTAACTATATATATCACAGTTAAAACCTTTCCTAGCTGATTCTTTTAACTCAAAACACTTCAACGTAATTAAGTGTGGTAAGTTCTTAGCAAGAGAGACCTTCTAGTTCTTTATATATATAGCTTCTGATATAAATCTTGGTCCAAGTATTAAGTGATTATGCTATCTTTGATGTTTGTAACCTTTCAATACTTTTGTCATAGAAAACATGTAATAAATAATGTTCCAATATTATTTAGCTAAATTAGATTATTAAATAAAAAAGAGCTTCATAAATAGTGTTTATTTGGTAAAATTTAAGTATATTTATTGAAGAATGTGAGACATCACATCATGCA
Organism: Jatropha multifida; assembly: GCA_948099535.1. NCBI lineage: Eukaryota > Viridiplantae > Streptophyta > Magnoliopsida > Malpighiales > Euphorbiaceae > Jatropha > Jatropha multifida. Next base: position 84,588 of record CANUEX010164364.1, on the reverse strand, counting down.
TATACCTTCCTTAGGTTTGTATTTTCCCAGGTAAGCACTGAGCAAGATGATGTAGAGATTCATATACATACAAGAACCTAACTCCACAAGCTACATACGTCCACATCCATGAAAGAAAGAGTAGATTTGTGTCTTCCCAAGATGAAGACTCAAATAGTGGGTGAAAATCTAGGTTTTGCTTTCTTAAAATAATGTTAAAACATCAAAGAACACAGATGGAAACATCATAGGAAATTAATTAATAATATGCTTTTGGTGTACATTATAGTACATATGAACAAAGAACTGTGAGTCATAATCCTAATTAATAATACTAAAAGTTTGAAAAAGATGATATCTCTAGTCAAGATTTCTCATTCATCTACACCGACTCAATTATTAAAATAGCAATAACAATAACAACAGCCAAAGAAATGAACTAAAATCGAGACCCACAAGAATTGATCTTGTTATTTTTTTTTAGTAGAATTAGAAGGTGTTAATCTCATCGGGCTATAAAGTGTAAAAAATTTTTTCGCTTTTCCAGTAAGAACATTTTTCGGAATTGGACTTGTGCTCTTACCCTTAATCTTAATCTTGTAATCTTATTGATTAATTCTTGTTTCCTAATAGCATGGAGAATGCATAAGACTTTCAATACATGATTCTGCTCTAGATGACATTGAAATCTCTTTGCGGCTTCAACTGCCATTTATGTTATAATATTTCTTATATAATTGACACAGGAAGCTTGAAAAGTAGACACTTGTCGAATTGGGATTAGTTCATGGAAATTTCGGTGACTATACTAAAAAATCCATGTGAGGAAGATAGACAATTCTACGAAATTTGTGCCATTGATGCATGTGAACTTCATCATATGCTTAATACTGAATCTTTAAATGAGAAAAGATTTCATTTGAAATGAACACATTTTCATTAAGAAGAAAAGTTATTTTCAATTTCTAGGTCTAATATTACAAGTCACTGACACTTTCAGTACCTTGGGATTGATAGGTAAATAAATAAATAGGCTGATCCATGAAAAGAATAACGTACCTAGAAATTGAAGGCACGTTTCCCATTTTTTTTTTTTTTGAGAATACACATTTGCTAAAGTTAGTTTACACAATTAATTAATGATCGTTGGATTGATTATTAAAGAACCATATCGATATTCATGAACTTTGATTTAGTTTTGCTTGCCTTCAAAATAACCTTGATCTCCAAATAGCTCGTCCTGGGTTATGAAATCAGAATTTTTTTTTTTTAATTTTCTCGACAACTAAACAAAGATTTTCCACTTAACATGGGTTACTAATGGCTAATTTTTTTCTTAACTCATCAAGAATTAATCATAAAATGCAAATTATAATATGCATGAAATGACAAATTAATTAATATATAAATTAAATTTATGTAATTCTGATATGTTCTTAACAATATTATATTTAGTTTCTTTTTGGAGTGCTTTATGACCTCTTCAGTGATGATGCTGAACACTGAGAATGATAGGGATGCAAACAAATCTAATTTAAAAAATAAATAAAATAAGTTGATAATTTTAATTTTTTTTTTAGTTTTTACATAAAAGATCTAAAAGCTTCAAAGAAAAGTAGAAAACCAGTCAGGCTAAACAAGAACAGCCAATCACATTATTCTTTCTTTTTAATAATTGGGTCTCTCCATTGCTAAGCATTTGCTCTAATAAATTGGATAAAATTGTTTTGGTGCAAGTCACCGGTATTCGGACACTATCACTAGAGACTGTCTAATTCGGCTCAGGTTTTAATTACAGTTAAAGTTCTTTGCCTTTTTTCATAGATATATTTAGTCAGGATCGAACTCGAACGCTCTTCTCATATATGCCAGCCTGCATTTCCATGTGTGTTTACGAAAATTGTTTTTCCCTGTTTCTATATTGAGATTGTGTTGATCTCTCTTTTTTTTTTAGCAAATTTAAAATTTTTAATTGGGATCAAAATCGAGAACTCTTGCCATAGATACTCAGCTTGTGTTTCTATGTGTTTATGAAAATTGTTTTTTCCCTCAGAGCTCTTTTTTTTTTTGCGCATTCAAAATTCTTAAAAGGAAAAACAATCGCGTTTCTATAAATCTTTTATATCACAAAATAAATATTCAATTACTAGATTATTATCCAATGTGATTCTATTTATACATAAATAAGCAATATAGGAAGAAGTTAAGGTTCAAAACTCACTAGAGAGCATTAAAAAACAAATGACACATGCAAAATTTGATACTATCGGAACATAGTTTAAATTCTAACATCTCTTGACTCTTTCCCTTCAAATATTTAGAACGTAAGAGAAAATAAGCACCAAGTTGTTCATGAATTTGCACGTAAAAAATTTAGATAACAAAAATGCAAAAATAGGGAAATGAATAAGAAAAATTAGAAACCAAGAATCTAAATAAGGTAAAAAGCAGTGAAAAGAAGTTGTAGTCAGTACCTTCTGTTTTCTTTGGGAGTCCTCTTTGCAATTGCAAGAGACTTTCAAATTAAGCTCTTTCCACCAACTTTGGTTCTTGAGATATATTGCAAGCCAGACCCATCAGTTTCCTTTTAAAGACGCATTTTCCTCTCTGTCAATTTCTTTAATTTAAAAATTTTTGAAAATATTATTATTTTTCAATTATAAATATGATTGCATGAGAGCAGAAGGACAATATCCTGATTCAGAAAAAAATGGAATTCCACTAGTTATTGAAGCCAAGTACAACCTACTTCTATATTACATATTGTCTTACTTTTTGCTACAAAAACAAGTGCTTTTAGTAGGTAACTTGCAATTCTTTTAGCAATGGTGGGCTACGTTGGATCTCCAATACTAATACCGCATGCTTCGCAAATGGAAATATCACACCACCTAATCTTTTTTTTTTGCTTTATATTCTCATAGCTCGTGTTAGGATTTATTCTATGGCTCGATATAAAAATGTAGCGTTTATAAGTTAATTCAAATGTTATATTACCGAATATTATAGAAAATAGCGTTTAGTCAAAATGCTAACAGATACTCAAAACGTTGTTACCTATGCAGTTAACATTCGAGCCGGCTCTCTTCTATTCAATATTTTTAGTTTTATTGAATATGATAAAATTTTAATAATTTTGGCATGAATATATATAATTTCTTGTAATAAGGTTTTGTTGATGAGACAATGCTCCACTATAAGTAGACAACAAAAGAAGGGAAGACAGAGAATTAAAGAGAAGGTACACATAGTACGACAAATCTACAATTTTTAATTTCAAAAGATTTTTTATATTACATTATTTAGATTAGCAACTTTTTGAGGAAAATAAAAGAAAAGAAAAGGAAGAACGACAAGTCGTTTCATCTTTCATAGTGACAAAAGATATACCATGTAACTACAGGTTTTTGATAAAAATGGAGGACCCCAAGATTGATTAATCACATTTAATTTCCATTTCTTGCATGATTAGTTCAATTTATTATATTTCTTAGTGCTATAGCTCCTTTTTTGTGGGCTTTTTCCCAAAATGGTGGTATGGAAAAAAATATTTCCCTAAACGGTATTAGCTAGAAAATATTTACCAAAATGGTGGTTTATTGACATTTTAAAGGCTTTTGTTCCAATCATAGTGCAACAAATACATTGTTGCAGTTATAGTGCAACAAAACTATTAAATTTCAATTTATTTTAACGATATGCAACAGTTTTGCAGTAGCTTTACAGAAAAATATTTTCTCTCCCCTCTACTTTTTTCAATGTTACACTATAAGTGAAATAATGCAACGGTGTCAGCTCAATTTGTTACACTTACAATGAAACAATGTGAGAATATAAAAAATATGTCCAGTTAAGTGAAATAATTTCATAGTATTAGGAATATAATATTCGCGGGAGAGCAGGACACGTTATGAGGAATATATTCTGGGAAGTTATAAAGTTCAGTTTGTTATACTTACAGTGAAACAATAGTGTAAGACAAGTTTTGCTATTGTGTTATTATTAGTGTAACATTATGGGAAGGATTAAGAAAAATAAAGAAAGAGAGAAGAATATTTACTATTACAACCGTAAAGAAAAATATTTGATGATACATATGTGAAAGTAAATAAAATAATGTTGCACTATAAATGAAACAATATCATAGTGTCAGGAATATATTCTTTGCATTGGGAAAGGACATAATTAAGTTTACAAAGTCACGTAAAGTAAGGGGAATGGACGAAATCTTGTAGAGATTTATCTTTACAATATTTACTCAATTAACAAAATATTATAACAAATTGAACTTTGTAACTACCGCGAATATATTCTTGATAATGTGTCTTGCTCTCCCGCGAATATATTCCTAACATTACACTGTGGAATTTTTTCAGCTAAAGGTACATATTTTTTATATTCTCACGTTGTTTCACTGTAAGTGTAATAAATTGAACTGATACTGCTGCATTGTTTCACTTATAGTGTAACATTCAAAAAAAGGCAAAAGAGAGAGAATATTACTTTGTAAAACTGCTGCACATCGTTAAAAAAAATTAAAATTTAATGGTTTTATTGCATTATGACTGGAACAAAAGCTTTTAAAATATCAACAGAATACTATTTTGATAAATATTTTTCAACCAACACTGTTTAGGGAAATATTTTTTTTTTTTGCACCATTTTGAGAAAAAAACCCCTTTTTTGTCGACCAATACTTAAGCTTACATTACCCCTTGAGTAATTTTTATTTTTTTCCAAAAAAAAATGAAGAAAATTATTACATCTTATATTTAATAAAAAAATGAAAAATAAAAGGTTTCTAGATGATGGAGACATCACCGTCTTAACAAACTCATCAAAGGGATATACCGTACAAGAAATAAAATATGAAGATGAAACCCACTTTCGTGTGGAAGCCATAGATTCCACCATGTCAAGTTCAATTAAACTAAGGAAATGGAATCCACTTTCGTGTGGAAACCACAAATATTGCATGCCATGTCAACTTCAAAACACTACTTTTTTTTTTTTTTTTTAACTTTCGGTATCCACATTCCATTATTAGAAACTATTTAATCTGACTCGAAATTTATTCATAGTTAAAGTTATTCAGTCATTCCCTGTAAGTGTATTTAGTAGAGATCGAATCCGAGAGTTCTTCCCACATGTTCAGCCTATATTGCCTATTGAACCACAATCTATAGATCAAAATGCTATTATTTTTTATGCCATTAATTAATTAAGATGTAGTGTTTTCTTTTCTTATATGAACTATGCTAAAAGTTATTATATTTCCAAGATTTCATATCTAACTCAAAACAAATTTGGATCCCATGATTGCATTTTTGTTTTATTTCATGATTAAATTCTTAGGCAATGAAGAAATTTTATCAACAACTTGTAATGACGATAAGTTTTCCATTTTCATAAAGTCACTACTTATGATTAAGGTAATAAGATAGAGTCCACTTTCGTATGGAAGACATAGTAAAATGTTATTGTCGGAGCAAGAAATTAAAGTTAAAAGAAAAAAATTTTTAAGAATTTCTTTTTTTTTACATAAAATTAAATATGTAAAAAGAAAAGAAGTAAAGTCGATTCCTTCTAATATTGTGACACATCGGTATCTATGCTTTGACTATCATATATTTATATATAGATAGGTACATTATTTTATTTTAACATATTAAAAATATTTTCTTTTTTTAAAGAAAGATATTAAAATTTAAAAAAGTTGAATTCCTAGATAATAAGCCAAATGGCATTTAATCAACTTTAACAAACTTGAATCAAATGATTAATTTTTGGAAGTTGAATAAAAATTTCAACTATGTGGTCTTCCCACTTAAAAAGATGAGTTTAGTTCAAAGTCACCCCAAGTAATAGAAAGCTCTAACATGACTGTGGTTATAAAACCGCTGGTTTGGATATTTTAAAATCGGTGGTTTCAATTTCAAAAAAAGTAAAATCAGAATTGGACCACTTTTAGACAGTTTTAAAGACGTTTTTAGAATTGTCGATTCTGGTTTGATTTTAGTTTAGAATCGAATTTAGATTATTTTTTTAAATTTTTTAATCTTTTTAGCTAAATAAGAAAATTAATAACAAATAATAATATTAAATTAGTAGTTCTAAAATTTATTAAAAAGTTATAACTAGACAAAATATAAATTTAAAATTCTTTACTAGTATTTAATTTCTATAAATTTAAATTGAGAAATATGTCAAAAAATGGACTTGTACTCAGTTTATATATATATATTTTCAAATTATATTAACTATTTGTCCTTTTAATTAGAATATAGAAAAATTGCAGTCCACATAATTCGCTTATATTTATTTAAAAAAAATAAAATAACTCATTTATATAATCATTGTTATCACCAAATGGTTTTGTTGATGATGCAGATGTATTCATATTGTATAAGATTTGAATTAAAGATATTTAAATGAGGAATAATTTTTTTTCTCTTTTTCAAATTATAATCTATAAGTTATATTTATATTAATAAATTTTAAAATGATGGTAAAGTTACTATATTTAATGATAAAAAATAAAATTGATTTAACAATTAAAAATAATGTGTCAAGTGTGATATTTTCTTTTTTTTTAACGGTTTCAAATTGGAACCGCCGGTTTCAAATCGAAACCACCGATTTTAATTTTCAAATATGAGAAACAACAGTCGAACCTTAAACCGTTTATTTCGATTACGATTTAAAATTTTGAACCGTTGACCATGGTTCGATTTCAACTTAAAACCGAACCGTAATCATGCCTAGAAAGCTCCCATGAAATTTTAGAATATAGAAGCAAAGGTGCTTACGTACAAAAAAAGAAAAATAAAGAATTGAAAAGCTATAAAAGTATTGTCATTATTGGGACTCGAACTAAATCAATTCAAACTGAACTAGTCAATTCGACCGATTTTAATCATTTTTTGCCATGTCGGGTTCCTTTTTAAATCCAATCAACCAATTCCATGAAATTAACTCAAATTGAATAACAAATTCGGTTCAAATTGAATAAACTAAAATGGACCGACGCAGGATTTTTTGCACGCCACTCCTTAGATGCACCAAAAGATAAAAGGCTACAAATGGTGATCTATAAGGGAAAGGGAGTAGTGTCACTAAAGGTAGTGTGCATGATAGATCGAAGCTAAGTGAACTCCATTAATGTTTAACATCAATTAAAAGTTTTTTTATATATAAACTATTGGTTAAGTGCACAATTAGTGCTTGAAGATGCTTAATTAGGAGCTTGCATGATCCACCAATGTTGCTCTCTCCATATGTTTACATGATAACTTACTTAATTGCCATGTTTAAATGGAACATGCAAATTAATTAATAAAATGTAGATTAATTAATGTTGTCATAATATATAAATATGTATGTTGCCATTTCCTTATAATTTATGTAATATATACCTCTCCTTTTCGGTGAAAATGTTGACATCTCTCATCCAGCCACAAACTATAAAATATGCAGAGGTGCATGAGATTAAATCCTAAAAAAAAAATAAAAATTTGGCAGTTAGTCCAACGGAGTGAAACGCTGAATCCCTTAAATAACGTTCAGAATCTGAATCCTAATATTGTGAGTGGAGAATCTATAATGAGCCTCTACAAAACTCGAATCCGGATTATAAGGTTTCAAAATTATATTCTCTCGGTCTCATTTTATTTGTTTATTACTATTTTTTTTATGTCACAAAATGTTTATAAGGTTTCAAAACATATCCTTTGATATTAGATGTTGATAGCTCCTTTAGCTTAAAGTATAACTATTAATTAATTAGAGAAAGTTCCCTTTAAATCCCATAAAAATATTTGAAATGAGCTTCCATTATTCATAAAGATAATTATCTTATAAGAAGTTCTGCTTTTCAGATCACTGAATTCAATTTGCACAATTTCCACCCACAAGAGATATTCATATTATTGAAGCTTTTTTTTCTGTTACTGTGTATGAAATTTAGGTATCGTTTGTTTGGATTCATCCTTTTAAGAAAGATATTGTAAATTAACCACAACTGTGAAACGCAAGAAATTAAAGATAATTAATTAAGATTAATCACTTGATAAGTGCGTGCTTATGAAATGTAATTTTCAACAACATAATAATTAAATAAAAAAACTGAAATACACCCATAGTTTTTGGACCATATCTTGGAAAAGGTCCACCAATATGTGTTTGTTTTGTCGTTTTATTATCGTGATGCTACTCAATTTAATTATTTTTTTATATATTGAATTTAGTTATTATTAAATGTATTTATTTATTTTTTTCAAATGTGTCATTGTCATTGCATAAATATAGTGAAATTAATTTAATCTCTTTCCATTGATTAATGAAGTGGTGCATTCCAATTAAAAGTGGGGTACAGAAAGATGTTATCATCTGAAGGTGAGGTAAAGAAATGAAGAATAAAATTAATTAGAAATTAATTACAAAATGCACAAATGATTATATAGTATGATTATTTATTATTTAAGTGGAAATTGATGGACAAATGTCAATCAGTCAATAACTTAGAGGTCTAGTGCTCACAAAAGGGTCCAAGCACTCAGGTCCGCGGAGAGATCTCAAATTCGAAAGATTATTCTCATATGATTATTTCGTAGTCCATAACCTTATTCTGACCTGATTAATCTCTAACAAATAAAAAAAAAACAATAATAATATCAATAAAATAAAAACATCTCTGGATATTTTTGTCTATTATACTTACAAACACAACTTCTTTGAATCTTCTTACAACTTATATTCCCCTATTTCTTAATTTCTTACATATTTGCCAAAACATAGGGAGTTATAAGACAAGCAGTCTTTGACAGGAATCAAATTTAAGAAATTGTGCAGGTGCTGTTAAATTCTTGAGTTCGATGTTTCTTGTCATAAGAACTATCTAAGAGTAACATACATTCTGCTTGATGATGGTATTTTGGCTTGATAAGGTTCAAAACGACATGAAAATGCGAGTTTAGGCTTACACGAATCAAAATTGGCAATCCGTTTCCAGATGCTAGCATGTCTTGCATGTTTCTTCCTGCTCCATACATTGGTTTGTTCTTGGTTCCCACTGATAATTTGAATACTGTTGAACTATGGCTCTCTACGTATAGCTTTGAACCCTGCCATGTTAAAAGAAAAAAAAAAAAAAAGAAAAACTCACATTTCACGCACAAAATAATTTCTTTACCTTCTTTTTTGTTTTTCCAAAAGGGTACGAGAGGGTTATGACTATTCATTTCCATAAGTATTTTTTTCATGAGTTGAACCCCCTGATCTTTCACAGGTTTTTCATTGAATATAAATAACTATTAGCAAGTGCTTTTCTGATAAATAGGTCGATTTTATTTTTTAAGTTTTTTTTATATAAATAATTTATAACATGATAAATTTAAACTTGTGTCATAACTACCTGTTACGGTACGAAATTATTCAGACTCAATGCTAATCCGTTTAATTTTTCAGATTAGGCGAATCGTATTGTCGTGTTATGACTATTTTTAACATCTCTAATAAACTTATAAACTTACACGTGAGATTGCAAACGGGAGGCGACCGAAGAACATTTCTAGTGTGGGAGGTTGAACGTTGAGGCCAAAGAGCTTAGACTTGTTTTCAACAAGAAGATCCATTGAACAATTGCAGGTGAGTATCTTAGTTGTAACACCACTTCCATCCACTCCTTCCCCTAGTCCAAATTGCCGGATTCCTGCAATCTACAACACATTTTCTCTAACTTCAAATCTCTAAAAGTTAAAATAAAATCGAAAGTGTTCAAATTATATATCGAGTTAATTAATTAAAATTACCAATCATTCAATATGTTCGGTCGATCAAATTAAATGATTAATTTTCTCATATGTCAAATTGAAATTGAAATTAAAAACCGAAAAGATGAAAAATAAGAAATCCGAATGAAAACATTTTTCAATTGTATTTATCTCAATTCACTTTAAAAATCTAATACATCAATTTGTTTTATACAAGATTGATTTGACCTAATATTATCAGAAGTGTCCAAAAATAGAAAAGGATGCACTGTTCTTGACTGACACAAAAATTATGGGCAAGTTTCTGTCAAAAGAAAAAGATTCTCTCTATGCATCAAACAAATAACGAAAATTCCAAGTACGTACAATTAGTTTTCCCATTGTAGGACAAGTTTGGGCCCTGAGCTTTTGCTAGCTAATTGATAAGTGGTAGTCAAGGCCCACTAACTGACCTGGAGGGCCTTACTTAGTTGGACTATTAAGCATTCTCTTTTTCATTTTAACTCCATTCCTCTCGCTCTTCACTTTCTTTTTAACATAAAAAAAAGACTAATCAAAACATATATTATTTACATGTTCCTACTTATATTAGCACTATAATTGTAATTGAGCCAAAATGTTTCGGTTTAAAAACAAAGTTCATTCAAGCTTATGTGGTAAATTTAGCAAAAACAATTTAATGACTTCAACTTTTAAAAAGTTAAGTTTATTTGTTCGGCAAAATTAGCTATTAGTAGATTTAGATTAGATTTTCATAAAATGAGTCTTCCTTTCATCGGCTTGCTCTTTTGACCTGAAGATTTGGAATGATTGGTCTAAAAATTAAATATTTTAGAATTAGCCTTTCATAAAACGCTTTATATTTAAGTTCTAAAAGTTAATTCAAATACTATGTGATATGTTATCGAACATGTTAAAAACATAGCGTGTAGCTACTTAAAAAGTTGTTGCTAAATATAGCTAATCATTGATCTGAGCTTGTAATTATTTTCTGATTGAAGTAGGAACTTCCATTCTTTTTACAAGTTTGGATATGTATTTAGTATCAACTAACTCAAATCTCATAGCTAAAAAGAAGATATGAAAGAAAAGTGGATAATGTACCTTAATGGACATCTTGGGTGCTGGTGGCTTCGTAGCAATGTAGAATACGAGCAAGGCAACTCCTAAACTAAACAAAAATCTCCAACTAATTTGCAAAGTAACCCAAGCACAAGAAGAGCTTTTTCTAAAAGCACAATATCTCCACCACCATCCTCCTTTCTTCCCATAATAATACTCCTCATCTTCATCTTCCTCCTCCTCTTCTCTAAATCCATGCTTATCGATAATGATCAAACGGTTAATGCCAGTTTCTTCTCCTGCAGTAACCTTCTTTTCGTTCAAGAAAGAGTTGTTGGAGCCACGAGAAGAAGAGTAGCGAGAAAGAGTGAATCTTGAAACCTCAGGAGTGTTATTGTTCTTGTTGAGAAGAATGTGGGTGTCGGATCTTGTTGGCGAGTGAAATGTGGATTCAAGATTGTGGGTTTTGAGAAGCTCTGAACTGTTTGCATGAGAAATGGTGGATGGGCTTTGAACGTAGTATGCACATGGGTAGGAGTGAAATAGTGTTTCTTGATCTTCACTGTCCATTTTTCTATGAATGTGAGACATATTGTTTGTGTTAATGCCTCAGAGAGAGAGAGAGAGAGAGAGAGAGAGAGAGAGAGAGAGAGAGAGAGAGAGAGAGAGAGAGAGAGAGAGAGAGAGAGAGAGAGAGAGAGAGGGAAGTGTTTCTGACAAGAGACAGGGATAGCTTTGGAGGGTTGCTATATAAACTGAATACAGTCTATCTTGGTGAGAATGTGATACTACAGAAGCTTAGATATCTTTTATTTTTTTTAAAAAAATAAAAGGGTATGGTGATATTATATGTTAATTTTACTTATCACCCTTAAGTTTATTTATTTGGCACAATTAAAAATTAAATCATTCATATCATTTTTTTTTTCTTTTTAGTATTAAATGGCTGTCGCTTTAATTTACTTTTGATTAGTTGTTATAGTAAATTGGCAAAAGAAATATTGCTTTTGAAAATGTAATGAATGTGGATAATCATAACACTTGATCGAAAAGCCATTTCTTGACCTCCATTTGTTTAAACAGTAAGAGTTCCCCCAAAAGGATTTAGTTCTCACTTTACACGATAATAAGGGATATAGCAAAAAAATAGAAGAAAAGGGAAAGAATTAATCATTTCGTCGTGACGCTGAAGGGACATAGAAATATAAAAACGGATCTTACTAATTTATTGTAACTTAAGATAATTATAAACTCATGAGCTCGGTCTTCTCCGCAATTAAAATTAAATTAAAAATTACCTTTTAACAGTTAAATCTATGTATGCTTTGGAGAAATTAATTAAATCAACGATAGTGGAGCCAAAAAACATGAAAGAAAATATAAGCCAAGAATTGCGGAATGCCTGTCTTTTTCTATTAACTAATATTTGCTTTACACCGAATTTTGCGTGTCTTTTTACGTATCCTGGGCATGATGACAAACTAAGCACGCTTTTACATTTTCTTTACCTGCCTCTAATTGCGTTTTTCCCAAAGAAAGTATACATTCTTTTCTCCACAAACAAAATTTTATTCTATCCAATGCTTACCACACACTCTTACCTATCATTGCTTTCTCGCTTCTCTCTATTATGGCTTGACATTTATGTAGCTATAGTCACATGCTCCCATGCTAGATCGTACATTGTGTGAATAATCCCATTTGATTGAGCTCTATTTGGGTTGGATGGATAGATTTGAGCTCAGCTTGTTGAATCGACAAAATCATATAAATATGAGATAACGACGTTCGTTCGAGTTATAAAATGAACTTGTTTAAAGATCATAAAACGGTAACAAATAATATGGAATCGACTTTCACACCTAAAAATGAGCATGAGAATAGAATGTTCGAGTTAGAGAATAAACGTTTATATTAATTAGTCTCTTGCTACAAATTTGATTTTGAGGTTAAACGAGTTCTACAATCATTAATAACTAAATCAAATTAAAAAAATATCCATAACAAAAGAGTTTTAAAGCATAGAAAAGAGAGGATGGATATTTTCTTAAAGCCCAGATAAACAAATCCCCAATGCCATAGCATCAACTAAAATACAAATTTAACTAATTGTAAATATCCCTTGGTTTCCAAGAGAGGATGGATTGAAATAGAAGAGTGTCTATTTAAATATGATAGTCATGATTGTAGGTAATAGTGAGAAAATTGATCAATAATAATAATAATAATCTAAATGGTGAGCAGCTTTTTATTTGCTTTTATGGCAAGACATTATGAGTAGCACTTCTTACTACTGTCATCATTACCAAATACATACTCAAAACCAGATCTCATTTAACCATCAGTACCCGGACTCTATCAGTTAAAATTGTCTAATTCAATTCGAAACTTAATCAAAGTTAAAACTCTTCACTTCTCCTTATAGATTTATTTAATATAGAAGCCTTTTTCAATCTTCATATATATTGCTTTTTTTTTTCAATTTTCATTTTATTTTTTATTTATGGTGTTTAGGATCCTCTTTTAAACATTATTACTTTTTTTTTATTAGTCAAATAAAAATACATAATACAGACGAGTTTCGAATATTAATATATTAATATTCTTCCTGAGAATTACAGTGTTTTATAAAGAAATGCTAACTTATATTACCCACGTATATATTTTTCAGTACTAATGAGATCTTGAAGTACCAACTCACTCTCCACTGAAAAAAGAAAAAATCATTTGTGCTCAATTATTTCATTTTCAAGTAAGAAATTATGTATAAATTAGGTTAAAAGATAAAGTAAAGCCTGTATCGAGCTTTAACAGTGAGTGTCAAATGGACTTGAGGCCCATCTAACCAACTTGCCTTGAACTTTGAGGAGGATTTCATTTCCAAGCCTAACATCTTCAAAACAATCATACTGCACAACTTGGATTTGGAATTTATTGTTTCTAAAAGAAATATATTTTTAAAATTTTTTTTTATGTTATGCCATTTTAGGCAAAAATTTTAAATATAATATAATATTTTATTATTTTTTGCCCTTGTAATATAATTGTTACTTTTGATTTTTTTTTTATTTCTTGAATAGGAAAAAATTATTATTTATTTTGGTTTAGTATACATATGTAAAAAAAGAATTATCAGAAAAAATAAAAGTGGTTTTTACATGTAATACGAGCATCATTTTTAAGATCAATTTGTATTAAGAAAAATAAAAATGAAAAACCAAAAGAAAAATTATGTTAAACAGAACCTGCATTAGTGGCAATAATAGAAAGCCATACAAATATTTGTACACTAGAAATTAAAAATGAACCCCCATTATCATCTTGACGCTTTGGCCGAGTGGTTAAGGCGTGTGCCTGCTAAGTACATGGGGTTTCCCCGCGAGAGTTCGAATCTCTCAGGCGTCGATAGTTTTGTTTTGTGTCCACAAATTTTTATACACTTTATTTAATTACCTTATTAGTTAAATTAAATAATGAAAAACGCATAAATTTTTTTGTCAAAAGGTACAATTAATTGATGGCAGGATAGAAAATAATAATATACATAGACAAAATTCAAATGCTTCATTTTGAAGGGCCATAATCCATAATTCAAATGCTTATTAGATGCTAACTTTGTAACAAATCAATGGAGCATGACATAAATTGGTAAGCTTGCCTTGTCAAAACCCACTTATCAAACCCTAATTATACCTATAACCCTTTGTTTTGACTTCTTTATTTGGATTCAATGAACTAAATATTATAGTGGAAAAGAAAAACACAATGTTCAGAGTTTGGAAATTCTAATTCAAAGTTCTATACATTAAAACTATTAATTAAATTGTGCAATTATAGAATATAGAAGAATATTCCTCAAGTGAGGTTGTGAGCCTGTGAATAAATTTTAAAAGGATATTGTTTTTTCCCTAAGAGAGATAATATAGTAAAATCTTTTGTGTGTTATACTAAATCCAACTGTATGGTATGATTAATTACAACTGACAGTATGACTTCCTAAATAACAAAAGACAGAGTTACGTTATTATTGAGAATTAATTCTATTCCTCTATATATTAATATTCTAATTGATTTTTGATAATGGAATCTGAGAAGGCAAAGGAGAGAGAGATAGAAATGAAATTGCATAAAATTTCTTATTAACGTGTGTTTACAAATTGTATATTGCACTAAAAGTACAAAAGCCCCCTTTTTCTCATTATTTCCCTCTTAATTTGTACACGAAAAAATTAACTACATGCAATTATTCACCAACTCATTAATCTTTTATTTCCTTTCTCTCTACAACTTTCTCATCTGTGTATCCTATTCACGATTTCTCTTCATTGGAACACTGATTTAATTTGCACCAATCCGTTCCAATAAAAGTACCTCACCAAGAAATTACCTGAACTACATCTTATACAAGAATCTTGATCTCTTCCAGCCCTAATATTTATTGCATAACTCTCCAACAACAAGGAAAGAAAGAAAGAAAGAAAATAGGGTTTTCTTGATATGTAAAGAAAAGATATAAACTGGAAAAAGAAAGGAAAATAAAAATGGGTTTCTGATAGAGAGAGAGAGAGCATGAAGAAGAATTTGGTATTTTCTTTTAGGTGATCTGGAAAAAGAATTTTATAAATGTCCTATATAAAGTTTCTAGGACACATATAATTAGGGTTTAGGGTTGCTTTATAAGGGAGAAAGAGAGAAAGTTATTCAACTTGGAAATCAAGAAAAGGAAAAGAAGAAATATTTTCCATCAAGCCTTCCAAATCCCATTCTCCCATTCTTAAGTTTTCTCCTCCTCCTTGCCATTGGTTTTCATGAATTCCAAACATGTCCTCTACTTTGAAGCTCTGATGATGATCAGTGCTATTGAAGCAAATATTATCATTATTTAAGTGGCTGTTGTTGTTGTTGTTGATATTGCTTTTCGTGCTCATAATGCTGTGATTAGTTACAGCATTATTATTATTATTAATCTTCTTCTCTTCAATACTTCTACTGGTCTCTAATGGAGGAAGACAGAGGTCTCTTTCTAACCCTAATTTATTATTCTCATCACTTTCTAAGAACGCATAATCACCATATAATAATCCATCTCCACTCATACCAACCTGTGTCAAGCACGTATGCATGTCAAAAACACCTCCAGCTGCTCCACTCATGTTATTAAACATGAAGAAAGGATCAAAGTGATTTCCGGTGCCAGCTCCTGCGACCATGGCTTGGATGGATGCTGATGACGAGGAAGATGAGTCCATGCACATAGTCATCAGGTCATGATCATGCATGGGCATGATATTTCCTAATACGACATCTCCATTAGGTTCTGAAGAAAGATCACTGTCGTTTGGTGAGGTTGTGGAAGCAATATTATTATTATTGTTGGTGCTGCTGCCGCTGTTAGCAATAAGCTTCAATCTTTTCTTTAACGTTGAGTTCCAAAAATTCTTTATTTCGTTATCTGTCCTTCCAGGAAGACGAGCCGCAATTTGAGACCACCTGAAATATTGTTGTTTAAGAAAAAAAAAAGTTAAATAACAAACAAATAAATGTTGGTCAGCATAAAATCAGCTAGAATAGTATATTCAAATGATCTTTTGCACAAGTTTTCAATGCATGGCTTTGCATGATTAGCAACCTAATAGAGAAATGAAGAGCACACCCACATGTCTCTTTCTCAGAATATATGCCCTAAAAAACCTAGCTCCATTATAAGAGGTGTTTACCAATGAAATTGAGTGATGAAATTTTAACATTTTACGAGGAATTAATAATTTTCATGGTAATCTCACTTTTACTATTTTGAAAGGAAAAAAAAAAGACTTTGAACCCATAAACTTATTTTCCATTCTAATGATTGGAATGTAAACTTCTGTGGATTTCACATTGCATTTTCATAATTTGGGATCTAAATTCATATTAATTATCAATATGTAAATATATTTGTTTGTGAATTATATATTCACTTGCAATATAACATCTTATCATGTGGAAGTTTCAAAAACAAATTAATTAGAACAAAAATAACAGAGATTGAATGAGAATTCAGTGCTTTTGGAAAGGGAAGAAAATGTAAATGTATTTTTCTTTTTTCTAAATAAAAATTTTATTCATATATATATACACACATGTACGTTCAAAATATTCATTTTAGTAAATTTTTTTAGTCTTGCTTATCAAAAGAAAAAAGAAAGGCATACAATATTCAACTATTTGGTCCATAAGAAGTTTACAAAGCCAAATTACAAGAAAGGCATAAAATGTAACTAAAAATTTTTCATTTTATTAATGTTAGTCTTGTCCAAGTCTAATCCTATACACGTGTGGGTTGAATATAGAATTGCAGAATTTATCTATTGTGGAGAAGTGCTAAAACTTCCATTTCCATTGTGCAATATCATAGCTAGCTAGCCGATGGAGTTGTGACATTTCAAGAATTAATGTTTTATCTTTCATTTCATCATGTTTTTTCTTTCTTTTTTTGATTTTTAAAGAATGGATAACTTCCATTTTCTTATTATCTTTTATCTTAATATTCACCATTGCTACTACAAATTCCATGAGAAAAATAGTAGTTATAGATGAGATAAGTAATTTCTTTTCTTCTCACCACATTCAGAAAGCAGGAAAAATGACGGAAAAGTATTATAAATTGCTATCTCATATTCTTGTATACTTGACATATATATCATATCATATAAAACGGCAAAACGTTGGATTTCATAAGAAAAGCTTAGAACAAGAGAAATTTATTAACCAGAGAAGAAGGGGAAAGGAACCTGTTGCCAAGAATGGAATGCAAATGGATGATAAGTTCTTCTTCTTGAGGAGAAAAGGCACCTCTTTTCAGGTCAGGTCTTAAATAATTAATCCAACGAAGACGACAACTCTTCCCACATCTCTGCAAGCCAGCATTTCTTGCAATATCACTCCAGCAACCTTGTCCATTTGTTAGCATATATTTCATCAGCTTCTCATCTTCTTCTGGTGACCATAACCCTTTTCTTAGCTTTGCCTTAATATTATTATTATTACTGTTCACTCTCTCTTTCCCCATTAGATCGGGCTTTCTCATTCTTACCAATTGTGTTGTTTGTTATCTTTTTTTAACTTGTTTGATGGGTATAAGAGAAAGCTATATAGCTAAATCATACTATATTTTTCTATGATAAAAGAAAAACGGAGAGAGAGAAGAGGAGGCTTCATGGGATGGTAAGAGTGATGATGATGGTGATGGTTTGTGGGGTTTGCTTAGAATATGAATATTTAGAGAGAGAGAGAGAGAGAGAGGGTGTTTGTGTTTGTTGTTGGTTGATGGGTAGAGTGGAAAACGGATTGGAGGGGGACCTCCATGGGAGAGAAAGAGAGAGAGAAGAGAAGAGAAAGAAAGATGGTTGGTCTTCTTGTCTTTGACTCTATCTTGTCTTTTTCGATTCATTTTTCTTCACTCATAAGGTAATCATCATGTGTATATGAGACATAAACAATTTTGCTTCCACTTCACATAAATGATAATGCTTCTCTTTCCTTATCTCTCTAGCTAGCTAATTAAATATATAGGTTTTATATAACTATGGGTCATAAATATTTCAAAAACATACTTGTTTTGTTCTTTTTTTAATAAAAAGTAATTAGAGTTAAAAATAATTAAGTTTTTATATGAAAAGTCTATTGATTCGGGTTTAGCACATAAATTATCTTTTATCTTTAGAAAAAAGAGATATTATAATTAATCGTACAACACAAATATTTAAAAAATCTTATCAATTTAATTTCTAATTAAAGTTGGAATAATTTTATTATACTGATATGTCTGTCTAGTAAATTATAATTTAATGTTATTAAATGCATTTTTAATATAAATATTAATTATGTTAAAATACATTTAATTACATTACATTTCATCGCATCTTATAAAAAATAAAAACAAAAATATGAGAACAATATGATAAAATTTACATTTTAAATATAATTTTACATGAGAAAATGATATTTTAAACAACAAAATAAACGCATGAAAACGGAGAAACATTCATTCTTTAGAAACCACGTATTGTTTAATAAAATGGTTATTTTTAGTTACTGTTTTTATCTATTTTTCTTAATAAAGACACTAATACCCTTGGTACACAATCTCTAATAGTAGTTTTTTAAGTCATTTTCCTCAACTAATCATAATTAATAATAGTCCATTAAGTACCAATGAAAACACGAGTTTACCTGAATTTTTAAGTCGGAATTAATAAAATAATTAATTATTCTAAATTATAATAAAATTAAAGATAATTTAACTAAATTATTTTTTATATTAAAGTAAAAAAATTACTTGTAAAGATAGTTATTAATATTAAAAAAATATCATTTATCATTCGTTAAAATATTTAAAATGACTTATATTTTAAAATAAAATAATTACTCAAAAGTAGTTTATATTTTGGACGGAGAGTAACAATTAAGCATGTCTCTTGCTGTGAACTAAAACCCTAGCCATGATGCTTTGCAAGCAAATTACAGGCCAGCTCTTATCATTTTCCTGCTAAGAGAAGGGTAACATGAAAAGGCGTACCAAAAGTTTCATGAAACACCCTTTAAATTTTCTTTCTCCAGAGAATTTAGCTAAATACTGACCATTGAAGAACAAATTAATAAAGAGTAGAGAAGATTTATTACATGTTGAGACACCAACGTAAATGGCAGACACTGATACAGTTGAATCAGTTAAAAAAAAACAGACATAACACAATGTAATATTCACAAATATGTCCATTTCAATATTAATTTTATTATTAGCAGTTAAAATTAATAAATCTCAAAGATTAGTAGATAATGGTAACATCATTTAGATTGGCATGTCTGTATATATATATATGGAACGGATAAAGTTTCCATAGTTTCCTTTCATTTCCACCTAAGACCTCTGCTTGTCTTCTAACGCTTTATAAGATTTTATTCACAAAACATTGAATCATCCATTTCCTGTCTGTCAATTTCTCTAAATTTCTGTCTTATACATGCAAATACAAGACATTTCTTGTTTTCTTTTTCTTTCTCTTTCTTTTTTTTTTTGGCTTTTGCTTTCTGTTTTGCAAAAATCCCAGCAACGTTATACGCTATTAAAGTCAAATTCATTCTTAAAATTTCTGGTTCAGTGTCCTAAACTTTCCAAGTAATAAACTTCTAAATATATCATTAAGCAGGTATGAAGCCAGGATTTTAAACATCTTTTTCTTTAAAAAAAATAGAAAATAAAGCTGAAACTGCAAAATTTTTCAGTATCATATCAATAAATATATAGCAATGATCTAGACAGATGTGTATTTCTTTAATAAGAGGCAGCCATAATTAAAGAACTTGGCGGCAGGTCCAAAATTCTGGTAATAAGGTGATAAACAAGCTCACTATTATTAGATTATTACCTTGACCAAAAACTAAGAATCAATGAAAAAAATATATAATAACAGAGACCTTTCTTTTTCTTTATGTGCTGTCATAGTTATCTTTCTTTGCAAATTTCCTTTCTTCACCTAACCCTCCACTCTGTACATGCCAAGAACTTAGTTTCTTCTTCTATATGGAAGAATTTTAAATAAACAAAAACAAAATTTCATGAATCATATAAAAAGACTATCAAGAATTACAAGTCACTGTCCAATCCAAATGAGTATTACGAGGTATATATTGTCTTGGTCAATTCTTGAAAAACTATGAAGAATTTTTTTCGAACTTCGTTCTTCCTCTTTGTTCGATTAGGACAGCAAGCAGGTGTTAAGGAGAAAAAGTGATGAGTAGAAAACTCTCAAGCTACTCAACTGGGTATTTTATTATATATATACATACATATATGAATATATGTATCTACAGCTGTATTGAAAAAAAAAAATCTAATCTTGCTATATGAGGCTGTGTCAAGCAACATATGTACAAGTGTCTACTTTGTTAAGAAGACAAGAAAGACCACGTAGCCTATAATAGTTGTTAATCTTTGCACCTAGAAATGTACATCTTTGTCTGTTTTGATATGTTCTTTTTAAGGCCAACTATATAGTGAAGTGTAGTTTTATCAAATTATTACTTAGAAAGCAAAAAAGAAGTCATGAGAACCATGCAAGAAAGAAAAAAGAGAGAGAGAGAAGGAAGAGGGATATGCTTGTCAATTCCAAGTTTTACTCTCCTTTCAATTTGTTTCTTGGTGCTTATGGAACTCATTCATCATGTAGAAAGGAGAGGCATTGGCAAGCAAACTGTGCAAAAAAGGTCAAGGCAAGAAAGTATTCTTCCTTTTTGTTTAGAATCAATGCCAATTCAGGCTGCAAGGAGTACCAGATTTTCGTAGGAATGGCACAATTTTGCCTTGTGGGGCAGATTTTGCTATTTCCGTCTTGCCCCGTCAACATTGGAGTTGGGATAAGTTGAAAAATAAAAATGCATGAGCAGAAACCGTAGAAGTTAAATATTGATGGAACTCATCAATTAAATGTGATATGATTAGTCTTTCTATTTACATGGAGAGAGTTTTTTCGATTAGACTACTCTTATTGTAAAATTCATAATATGTTCTTTCGGTCGATTCGATCTCTCAATAAATAGAAATATGAAGTTACATTTATATTAAACTAATTTTTTAGAACGTGCGTTACACGTAAATATCCGTTACTTATACTCGTTATATAATTTTTTTTTATTTATTTCAAAGATTTATTATATGATCAATTATATTGAAATTGACATTATACTTATAAAATAAATTAAAAGACATTACAATACTATTTATAGACATTATATATCTAATTAAAAATATTGTAACAACCAATCACTAATATTATACAAAATATTTGAAATAAATATCATTCTTACTTGTTAACAGTTTGAATATCTTCAATATCATCATAAGTGTAACATTGTATATCTATTGAGATTCAACTCTAATCTCTCATGAATATTAAAATAAGAAGCATTGATTGCTCTAACACGTTTATTAGTTATAAAATAAGTTTTCCCAACCTTTAAAGAATTTTTGAAATATTTTATTACTTCATTAAACATAGTAGCCAAAATTTAAATTCCTTGTAAAAAAATTAATCAAAATTAATAAAATAAAATAAAATATGATTTTTTCACAAAATTAATAAAATAAAATAAAATATAATTTTTTCACAAAATTAATAATTAAATAAAATATTTATCTTAGAATCCAGAAATAATATCTTTCTTATTTGTCTAGTGTTGGTTAATGATTGATAAGATTCTATAGGTTAGTTTAAATACTAATAATCTAATACTCCATTCTCTTTTTTCTTCTTTAAGAGTGTCGATTGAATCATCCTATATAATTTATTAAATAAAAAATTAAAATAATTTACCTTGTTGCATCAATGAAAATAAATAAAATAAAGCATGACGAAGTAAAGAAAATATTTTATTAATTATATAACGATAGCTAAAAAAAATATTTAATCATATTCTATAAAAATAATAATACATAAAATATAACAATAATGATTACTAAATTCAATTTCATAGTAAGTTCTAATTTCTCCAACTTCTGTTACAGGCAATATTGAGATCATTTTATTGAAGGATTAGGTATTATGTGACTGGATTAGATATTATGTGATTTTTGTGTATGACCGCTGGTATAATTATTTTGTTTATGATTTATTGTATCATAAAGGAGAGCATCAAGAAGTCCAAGTGTCTCCTAGAGCTCGAGCCAATAGATAGGAGGAATCAGGTCCAACTTGGTCTCATAAAGTGGAAAAAAAAATATTTTGTGTGTACTTTTTAATTTATAACTTTAAAAATAAATAAAGAGATATGATCATACTAAATTAGAACAAATATAAATAACAACTATTCTATTAATTTATAAATAAAGAGAGTTAATACTTACTGCAAGAAAAAGATCTAACCGCAAACTTAATAATTTTAATTCAAAATAGCAAAAACAATAAATTATTGGTAGTAAAAAATAATCAAAACTAAACATTTATATATAGTGATATGATAGAACAAATTTCTAATTAGAATAGTATTAAAGAATAAATTTCTAATTAGAATAGAATTATATTAAAATTATAATAATAATAATTAGAATAGAAAAATAAACACAATATAGTCTCAACTTAGCTATTAAGACTAAATTATTCTTAATAACATTTTTTATCAATTAGAATACGTAGGGACATTTTGAAAACCAAATGTTTTTCCCATTTGTACTTTTATATATATTATAGATAAATAATTAGAATCATATTAAAAAATAAATTTCTTATTAGAATAAAATTAGATTAAAATTATAATAATAATAATTAGAATAAAAAAATAAAAATAATATGGTCTCAACTTAGCTATTAAAATTAAATTATCCTTAATAATATTTTTTATCAATTAAAATACGTAGGAGCATTTTGAGAACCAAATGTTTCCCGTTCTTACTTTTACTTTTATATGTATTATAGATAATAATTAACAACTGAGCAAAGAAAAAGAATAGTGAATCATAAGTTAGCATGTCTCGTCCATACATCAGTTTTTACGTATAAAAGAATTGATTAATGTTGGACAAAGTCTAGATACGTGGGTAAACAACATGACCTGTTAGAATTCATACTTACTCGACTATTATGTTTGGTAGGTAGGAAATTTCTCGACAAATTTAACATGGATAAATATATAAATTTGGATACAATTGTTATTTCTTGATTTTAGTTTTCAATTATAGCCTCAATTGAATAAGACTTCAATGGAACTCAGCTTAGAAGTTTGCCTTCTTTCTTCTTTCTCTTTTGCCTCTTCCAATTTTTGATTCACTATTCAAATAGACGCATGAACCTGAAAGCTTCTATATACAGCTGCTATGCGATCTCCCAACTAGCCGTTGGGTAAGAATGGAGTAAAAGAAAACATGAAAAGAAGCCATACAGACCACAAAAATGGGCATAAACTCTATTCATGTGCAGGAAATGTGATATTTTAACAAATTATGACCTCCAAAACATCTCAGAACCAACAAAATGAAAAACATGAATGTGGCCTGCTACCGGTTGCCCTGAACAAATTTTTATTTGCGAATAGATGCTTTCCCATCATATGAAAAGCGGGGGTCAAAGGGGAAAACCAAGCAAGAACTCCAGAGTACTTTTCATTCCTAGAGAATTTATCAAAGTTGATCCAAAGGTATCTTCAAGAGGTGACACACCTTTTAGATGGTGTCAAAGTTTACAGGCTCACGCAACAACCTCTCCATCTGCTTCGCTCTAGTCCTAATGGACAAGTCAAACACCTTCATATCAAACTCCACTACAAGCCCCCCGAGAATACTTGGATCAACCTGCAATTAGATTAGAGGTGATTAGATTCCCTTCCACTGTAAAATAACATGAGCATCAAAAAACTAATAAGGTTGAGAATGCATACCTTCTTTTCCAGCTTAACTTTCTTCCCTTCTCCAATTATCTCTTGCAGTGTTTGCTTCACTTCTTCCTCCTCTTCTTCAGGCAAGGGCTGGTGCGAAATTGCATGCGACAGTTAATGCTCAAAATATAGAGGTATACCATTAAAAATATACCATTAAAAGTTAGCTATTATACAAAGCAAGGATCACCAATGGAGCATGAGGTCAAGCAACAAGAAAACAACAATGCAACTTCATAAAATACAAGTTTTTAGAGAGCAAACCAACAACACCACAATTTCTTAATCGGAAGTGGGAAAATATCAAAGCGAGCAATCTCATCTGAAAATTTACTTAAGTTGGTAACATATTTGACAAGAAAGAAACCATGATAGAAAGAGAGGGAACTTACCACCACCTGGAAAATATTAAACAGTATTCTAGCACTACATTATCATAGACCAGTGCAGTAGCTAACAATGGGAACTTCCTTTCATATTGTTATTTGTTTACTGTTTAAATGCATGTCTTGGAACTCCATACACAGCTTGTTAATTGCTTTCACTATAACGATATAAAGACTTATCAAGTCACAGCAGCCCTGGAGCTACATGTGAATTAAGAACAGATGGAGAAAATATCGTGCAGAGGAGTCAAAGGGACAGCAATCATACAAGAGAAACAAGATAAATAAAGCCAAGCACAATTGAAATCTTGCGAAAAAAACTGGAAACCCAGAAAATATATAGCTAAGATTCTTTTTCCTTTTTTTTTTTTCATTTTGGGAATGAAGAGGCTGTCTTCCTCCGACAAAACAAGAAGCCAGCAGGGATTTTTGCTTCTCTAGGAATTCTGAAATGTGTATCTCAGTTCCCATGAGAGATAAAGGCTAAAATGAACAAATACGATGCAACTGTGCCAAACAGAAAGAATAGAATTTTGATGGTGAACCAAAGCATCAAAAACTCACAATGACTGTTGTGACTATAGCTTTAACCTCTCCCCTGTCCGCCATGGTCAAATCCACAAATTTCTTGGCTATGCTGTCTATGTTCTTTAACCTTCCATTCTCAGCCAGCAGAACTAGTACAAACACGAAAGAATTTTTCAGAATATGGTTAAAACTCAACTCAAAACATATAAGCTATCACTAAACAAAAGTGCTGAGAATTAAGAGGGGGAGAAGGAGAAGAAGTGATACTTGGTACCAACCCCAAACACATAAGAGATGAAACAGATAACCATGGCACTAGCTACACAAGAAAAAATAAATAAATAAATTTCTGTGCAGCATAACAAACTGCTTAAGTAAAGATCTAAATTGAAGGCAGCTGACAAAATATTCACTGACAGATCCTAATGAGTAGATTGCTAGGCCATTGCTAGGCCAAGTTGACAATATACTCAAGTCTAATACACAGAACTTGCTGGAACAAGTAAGATGTGCAACAGACCAACCAACTGCAAAACTAACATTTTCAGAGTATAATATGTGCTGTCATGTCAATTCGCAATGGTATAGATAATGTATTGGGCAGCCCATAATGCCGATAGATGGCCTTCATAATAAAATAAATTGGGATTCAGGTCCATCAGAAAGCTTATTTCCATCAGGAAGCTCATAAATGGCCTTTAAAATGTACTAGGGCATCTAACAGAGGTTTTCAAGCTTGCCCTACGTGCCATTGCAATTATGTTGAGGCAGCAATTACAACAAGTAGAATGAAAAATAATCATAATAACAGCATCAATTGAAACAAAGAATAGTAATTAATAATATCACAATACATAATAATACAAATAATGGCTCATAAGCATTCAGCCTTAAAGCTCCAAAATAAGGTAGCATTCATCCTTCCATCAACAACCAAAAAGAGAATATTTGGATTGATGCATAAAAGAACAGATATAAAAAAAAAAAACTTGCTTACGCAAAAAGTTCTTTGTAATATCTGAAAATTTAGCTTGATCAGAAATATCATTAATGGCCTTGACTCTTGTGTCGGCAGGCACTGACAAGTCCTTTGTGAACTCAGAAAACGTAGGACTTCCCTTTATAGCCTCCACAACATCAAGAACTTCAGCCTCAACCTTGTCCAGTACATTATTCTTTTTGGCTGCAAGGTACAAAGCAGAGGCATAGTTTCCAGCTGCTCCAAACAAAGCAAGTGGCACCTGAATATCATGTAGAATCATCAAGGAAGGCAGAATAAACACAAACAAATATAATCAATCCCCAATATTCAGGCTAACACAAACACGCAAAATCATATGTTTAATACACACCCAAAAGGACAAGTTACTTACCTTCACCTTCTTCTCTTGCCCTAAAGCAGTGGCATAATTTTTTGAAGTCTGTCAACAACAAAAAGGCCAAACCTTCAGGTATCAGAATACAACTACTACCTGCCATCTACTAGACCTATCAAATCAAAACGCAAGAAATCCGAAAAAACTTGCTATGAAAATTTTATTTATTTTGAGACGGGAAAATCTAATCATGTGATAATGAAACAGAATCATACAAGACTCAGTACTTTTAAGACCTGATAAAATAGATACATTCATCACAAAATGGCAAAAAACAATTTTTCTTGTTCATTCCACTAAAACATATTAAAAATTGTTATTTTCTCCTCATTTCTCGAGCTCGGAATCAAATAAGATGCATTAAAACTAGGGTTTTTATTTACCAGCCACTAGAAATCAATCTCGTTCAAACATTAATCAGATGCGTACATATCAAACACATAAGCAAATGAAAATGTTTTCGTTTTCCAATTGATTTTAGGTTTTGTAAAATTACCTCAGATGTAAAAGCAGGGCATAAAACGGAGCGTTGAACGGCCGATCGAGAAGCAGATAGAGAATCTGATGTCAAAATCTTGTTAATAAGAGGAAGACCCGATCTAAGACGCCCAGCCATTGCCATATATTCTTGAAATCAGCTCTGGTTTTTTTCGGTTATACTCGATTTCTCTGTTTTCCGAGCTCTGATAGTCTGCAAGATGTACAGTTTTGAGGGTTATTAAGATCCTTTGGAGATGTAGAACCAATACTAGGTGCATACTTTCTGTGTGATGTTCAGTTCAGATTATGACACGTGTAATTAAGTTGAAAACTTAAACTAACGGCGTCGTATCAGAGTGGTATAATGCTTTGGGCCTTTTCATAAGATTTTACTGTAACAACACGCCGACTAAAACGTTGGGCTTGCATTGATTTGATATTCTAATTAAAGGCCCACTAATTAAAGCAAAAACCCAAACCCCAAACATGTATACGAATTAGTTTATAAGAATTGTACCTTATTAAATATGTATCATTTAATATTATATTTTAGGAACCGTTTTCATTAATTTACGTAAAAGTCAAATGAACTCGATGTACACGTGAGACGAGAGAGTATTACGCGTCCATTACGTGACATTTGGCATCATTTTAGCCGCAAAGATATATTAGTACGTACTACTATTTACCACCGTCAACTTGGATTCTGTTGGCGCCAATAGTAATGAAAATAACTAATAGAAAACACTTTTGAGAACTTATTAAATTATTACATTAGCCTAAATAATGATTCTTATCAATCATTCTATCATTAATTTATTCATATCCTCCTCAATAATACAAATTATCACTTTACTTTCATTAATTATTTAATTTTATATATTTCGTAATTTATAGGAATTGCAATATGATACATATGGATCCATTTTGTAAATATTCTTAGTCATTTGCGAGATTAAATATGTATCTACTCAGCTTGCATTGAGGATGGACAAATTATATAATGGGTTAAGTTTCGATCAGGTTTTATTAAAAAATAAAAAATATGTTTATTTAAATAGGGCTAAAAAATTAAGATTATATGAAATTCTGTAGATATATAAATGAGATTAAGAAAGCAAAATTGACCCATCCATGCATGACTTAAAGACAAAAAGGCACATCTTCAAGTATAAAGATTTGAAGAAACAAGAAAGAAAAATGTCCAAAAATGTCCAAAGATTTCAAGTATAAAAATTTGTGGCCCATCGATCTACCTACGGTTTGTGGCTCAGTTAATAATATAAAATAGACATGTGGGAAGAGTTTTTAAGTTTTATCTCATTAGACGTATCTGCTAGGAAGACAAAGAGCATGTGAAGACCTTTAACTGTGATTAAATCTCGAACCAAATTAAATGATTCTGATAATAAGATTGAGATAAGAGTGGTTTACACCAAAAGAATATTATAAACTCGATTTTATATAAGATACTAGAAAGAATGAATTTGCAAATTATTAAATTTAAAATTGTATTAAAATTGAATAGAGCGTAAGATTTTTTATCCTTTCAGTTAATTTTTTCGAATAGACCCTGTGATATTTTTAACGTTTCATAAAAAAGTATTTAAATAGTTAAAACGCTACTTAAATAACTAAGCACTATTAAAATCGCTAACAATTATCAAAACGGCTAATTTTACTCGATAAAATCTAAGTAATTATAATTAGTTGTCATCTTCTTTTTTCTTTTCCTCCTAATAATGGTTATATATATATTTTCTTAAATTTTGGTCCTTCAAAAGTTCTTAAGAAGACAAGAAAGAAAACCAAACACACACTTTTGACTCTTCTCTAAGCCCAACTTTTCTTCTCCAAACTACCTATCAACATTGACTCAACCACCACACAACACTGCCCTAGAATGTGAGAGGAAAAGAGAAGGAAAATTCACCACTCATTGGTCAACATAGGTTTTGAAAATCTATATTTTTTTTTCTTTATTCCTTTTTTTTGCGCTAAAGAAAACTCATTCAAAACTTTTCTTGGAAAATAATTTGGGAATTTAATCTTTTCAACTTTTTAGAAATAATATACTAATAATTTTCTCCTTTCATTGTGGTAAAACTATAAAATTATAATCATAATGATATGTTTTAATTATCAAATAAATTAAAAATTAATTTTTGATTAAAAATTTGAAATATTATCAAAAACTATAATAAAAATAATAAAAATTGACTCCATTGGTGATAAATTAAATTGATAATGAAATTTATATATTTCATAGATTCCAATTTATTTTTTATTAAACAAATAAAATCCAATAAATTTATAAAATATTTAAATTTCATGACTTAAATTTTATAGATATAAAAATAATTTTTCGGATTAAAAGAAAAGTAGAAGAGATTATCCCTTGATAATCCAATTCTAACGAATTATTTAATAATTAGCTAAATATTGTGGAATCTAATGGAAGAGTGTAATAATGAAATTGACTCTTAATAAAATAATAAATAAATAAAATATTCAATAGCCAATCCTCAGAAGGTCCACTTCCTCTCCCAACAACAAGTCACCTTATAAATAATTTAGAGAAAATTACAATATAATTTTTTTTATTCACTAATTTGGTGAAATCACTAATTTATTTTTTAGGTTTATTTTCATCAAATTATTTAATTTTTCAGTCTTAAAAAAGTTTTTATCATTAATTATCATGTAATATTTAACTATTTCATTTTTCATATTTAAAACAATAATATTATTACTATTTTTTATTTTTTATTTAATAATTCTTTATGGGGAATAACTGAATAAGTAATTTTACTGAATAAGATGGATGGATTGGTAATTTCAATCAGACTAAATTGTACTAATGTGTATCCATCTTCATTATTTTGATACCCTTTCCTTCACAAATAAAATACAGATATCTACCGTAATTGCCTTAAATTCGTAGAATTTCTAGAATTCTGTCTTATCTCCCTCCGCCTTCCACTTTCTTCCGTTCCCATATCGGATTTCTGTGTACCCTTTTTTGGCTTAAGATTTCATCACTAGGCCATATGTAAACCCAACCTCTACTTCTCTCCCAAATCGAATATCAAAAACCCATCTTTAATATTCAGAACCTTTTACTTTTCTCTAATCTTGCAAATCAATAATCAAAACCTTCTTTCTCCATTGCAAATAAAGAACCAAGAAGTCCGTTTCTTTTTATTTTTTTTCAAGAAATTTTCAACTTTGTGGGTTTGGTTTAAATAATGTTGCAGCTTTTCTTTACAGTGGCTTTCTCTGCTGTGCCTTTGACTCTCTATGTGCCGCCAGTAAGGAGCTTGAATCTGTTTGTGGAGACTATGGAAGATCTATTCAGAGAGTCGAGAGCTTATACTGATAGAATCTATCCGCGTGCAAGGCACGTATGGTCTAGGCTCTTGGATCTCTTGCTTTGCAATTTGAGGTTAGATTAGAGGATGTTTCCTTATTGTACATTCTTTTTTCTTTCTTTTATTTTGATTTCTTGGGTCATCAATGGATATATGTGTCTCAGGAGCTTGTTTTTGCTGGCCATGTCTCTTGTTACTGCGGAAATATGTTGTGTAGAAAAATCTGTGAGCTCTTTGTGGATGTTGTTTTATTAATAAAGGATGGTCTCTCGTTACGCTCTCTCTTTTTCTGAGTGCATGAATGTATTTGAAATTAGGAACTTTGGTGGATCTGGTTTGATTTTAGGTAATGATTTTGAATGAAATTGATGTAATTGTTTTAATTTTACTGTATTCTTCTTTCTTCCCTCATTGGCCACAGAATTATTGCCACTTGCAGGAACATGATATGACCCAATCTGCCAATATTGGCATGCTATTTCTGATTTTTTGGTGAAAACCAACGTGCAAAAGTTTTCAACTTTAGTTAATTTTCAACACATATGTCAATATTGTTTTTGCTTTCCACATTTCAGAGGGGTAAAGTGTGAACAATTTATTCCCTTTGATAGGGGAAAACTTAGTAGCTCATATATGAAGAGAAAGTGGAAATTTATAAATGGATCGTTCAATTTAAACCATTTCATAAAACAATTATGTAAGATGGGCATGTTAAACAAGCAAGAGTATGTTCATCTTTGGGTTTGTTTAAGAATAGCACTAAGCTATTCTATTCCTCCATATCTGGTAAGGAGAGAGAGAGAGAGAGAGAGAGAGAGTTAAAGATAGAGATATCTGGTTTGTTTTTTAATGTTGTATGCTTAGTTCTTGTGTATACATATCCCAACTTTCATGTTTATCCTTACAAAGCTTACAAAGTCATTAATAAAAGACAAGGAAAAAGGTTAGCTTTTTTTTTTTTTCTCTCTTCCCAGCTTTTTAATATCTTGATTTGGGTTGTGAAGTTTGGCATTTAGCTATTGTTGCTTGCTATCCAAATCCTGAACTCACAAATATTGAGGAAAATAAAAGGATAAAGACAGAAAAAAGATCTTACAACCTAAGTTTTAATAGAACAGAAGGTTTTGGAGAGATTTTCGATTATGATGTAACATTGGAACTGTTTTAGAGGAGGATTGATGACAATATGGGATATCTAATTTTGCCATGTCCAAATAAGGAATTGTCGTTTTATAAAGCAAACAACTGCTTAACCAAAAAGGAAATATAAATTATGGACAATAGGAATGTTTAATAGATCATCAATAAATTTGGACAGGAAATAAATTAAAACAATTTATATATTTAGGCAATTAGAAGAAATTCCATGACCTATTTTCTTTTTATTGGCATTTAACTGTGAAGATTGGAGATCAGAAGTACAATCTTTTTTTTTTGGCTGAAATGAAATTAATGATTCATTAAAACTATTGATTAATTACAGTTTCTCTTATTGATATCAAATGAATCAAGGACTAAGAATGTGAAAGCATGATCTAATTAATGAATAATGAAAATAAAAAGAATGAATGAATTGGAGAAATTCTTTATAGGGCTCAATCAATCATTTTAGCTGGACAGTGTGCAGGGCTTCAAGAACCAAAATACATCCAAAGCTCTGGTTTCCCTTCCATCAACAATGGAAAAGCTTCTGCCTTTGTTCTCAGTTTCCTCCTCTGTCACTTCCTTGTTCTGCTTTACTTCTTGAAGAATGCCTCTCTCCTATGCACAGTTCATAATCATGTTAAGACAACCTCAAGTAAGCTGACAAAATCAAGCAAACTTTCTAAGTAACATAAATGTAAACATATAAGCAAGGGCAATCATCTCTCTTCTCATAAAACAAAAAGATCAACATAGGGCAGAGACACAAAAAAAAAAAAAAGAAAAGAAAAATGTAGTTGCATAGCGTACCATAAGCCTGGATTTGGAAGCTTTTGAAGGGGTCGTTTTGGTGGGTGGACGAGTTGCAGAAAAGCATTGAGGAGAAGGAGGATTTGTCCGAATTTGCAACAATCGCTCTTCTCCTTTTTGCTTCACATTTTCCAAATTTAGAGGGATTGGAATGTTCTCCGCATCATCAATTATTCTGCACAACAATTTAACAAATAAAATTTAGCTACTCATCCAAATAGTTTAGTTTATACTTATAAATGCATAATATCTGCACTTAGATCCCAAAAACGCCTTATTTCTCCTCCAAAAATTTCTTTTGAATTGCTAAAAAGCTTAACACATACACACTTAATATTCATACACAAGTTGTTCAGGGTGAAAGCAGATATGGCGAAAATTTTCAAAGCTTTTGAAAAAAATCTGCAAAACTTGCTCATTTTAGTCTAACCCACAAAAAATGAAGGGGCCATAGGAATATGACATATTCTTGCATAACATATACGTTTGTTGGTTGGTCTATATCAATGTGCAGATAAACACTTAATAAAAAAGCAAACAGGGGTGTTCAACTTACTTCTTCTTCCTCAGTTTCTCTTTGACACTTCCTTTCTCGATTCCTTCAGATTTCTCTCTGCCCACTTCAAGCAATGGCTTCCTCTCTTTCTCCTCCTTCACATTCCCCAAAACCTTTCTAGGACAGTCAGTCACTACTGCCACATCTTTCTTCTCTCCCACTTGACTGTCCTTCTCATCACTCTCCCCCTCTCTTGCTCTCATTGCCATTTTCTTCAATTCATTGCAGAACTCGCTAATATGACCCAGTATATCCTTTCCCGCAAACAAATTCCTTGCAGATAATGTGCTTTTTAGCCTGGACGCCTCATTTGTTTGTGAGATATCATCAACTGGTTTCTTCTTTTCAGTGCTTGATTTGATAATTCCTTTCAAGAACTTAGATTGGTAATTGGGCGGTGTTGACAAATTTGGGTTCTGGTTTTCACTGTCTTCACCAAATGTAAATGAAGACTGACTTTGCCCTCTCCTCTTCAATTTTGCATCTCTGCATCCAAAGTAAAGATTCAAGAAGTGAAATTTAGATTTTTCTTACAAATCTTGAACACCTTATAGTTAGTTAGTTAATGGATTAAACCATATTGGGATTGTCAAAATCATAATTTAGTTTCTTTTTTGGTACCTCAGGTTCCAGTTGCCGAGAGGGGTTTTAGATTTTTCAGCTGAGCGTGGAAGCTACAGAAAAAGATCAATTCAACAAAAGAAATGAGACAAGTACTCAATTAAATTTAATTAATCGGTTGTTGGTAACTGAGAAAATTTTGGAAAAAGGAAGAAAAAAATTTTTCAAGATCCACATTTATATTTATCCAAAAAAGAATTGAGACATATAAAGAAATCAAAGATTTATCACCATCTCTATCGATTTTTTTGTCTATAGGAAAATTCCCTCCACTCCAAATTTTCACAATGACCAAACAACAGTAAAATAAAAAGAAAAGATCATGAAGTTGAAATTAGAAACCTTCGAAGTTGGAGTTGTTCTAAGGAAATCCTCGACAGATGTTGGATGGTTACATTCTGTAACATCAAAAATGGAAAATCAAGAGACACATATAGGTAAAGAACTCCTTAAGATTGTATATTTAAATAGAAAGAAAGTGAAAGAAAGAAACAAACCAGGTCTGCAAAACCAGGCCTCGTCATCAACTGAGTCATCTTCAGGGTTCAAGAAATCAACCCATTTGGGTGCGTTTAAATTCTCATACAAAGTGTCTTCTACAAATATGGATTCTACCTTCTTCCAGTCTATTTTTGCTGGTTCCATTGCAAAGCAAAGAACTTTACTCAGAAATCAAAAGTGGCGATGGACTGACTGGTTTTAGAGAGAGAAACAGAACCCTGAAACAGAGGGCGAGATCGTTACTTGCTAGAGACTGATATGGGTATGTACGTCAGAATGTAACCGTTAATCAGAGAGACTGAGCGAGAGTGAACGTTGTGGGGCTAATTAGTTTTGTGACCGTTGGGGGGATTTTAGTATTTAATTCAGTTCTAGTTCTGTTGCATTAGTTGAGCTTCGGCTTGGTCAAGGTTGAAGCTTCCCCGGATGTGGGCTAAGCTATCAGAGAGAATCCAATGCACTCCTATACATCCAAGTGTACTGTACCAGCAAAGCTCTATAACACGTGGCTTAATTACAACCCATTGGATACTCATTTGAACCCGATCCGAATGGAGCAAGTAAAACCTTAAATCTGTCTCATTCAAAAACTGATCTGCCCGACCACGATTACTTTTGCATAAGGTAACTTTTAAAACTAGATTATTTTTTAATAATATTGGATAAGATAATTTTTAAAATTAATATTTTATAAAAAATTAATATTTTATAAAAATTACTCGAATAGAGTGATACAGTATCTTATAAAAAATTAATATTTTATAAAAAATTACTTAAATAATCAAACCGTTATCAAAACAGAAATTGAGTTATACATGGTTGGAAAAGATTATGGACCCTTTTGCCTTCATCCCTTCGAGTTTGTTTTCTCCTTTTTTAGATAGAAACTGGGGGAATAATACGGATCAGACAGACACAGGAAGCAAAAATCACAGGTACACAATCTAGATCATTGCAACATAATATACCTGAAATTCATATTTTCTTGCTATAAAAAAGTTCAGGTTGTATTGTTTTTCTCTACTAAAACGAAAGTTACAAAACTTCTATGGAGAATGAGGAAATCACCTTGGTCCTTGACCTTAACTAACTCTACGTGTACATAAAAGAAAAAAGTAACTAAACAACCAGAACTAGAAGAAGAAAAAGGATCAAAGAGTAGTGACTGTCTTCTGTTTTGATCTTTTAATGCCTTGATTCCTCGCCAAATACCTCATTGTTGCAAACCGGGCATATCTGATAAAATAAATTAAGAATAATATGAGAGTCAGGCATAAAAAGCAGCGTATGATGAATTCTGGAGGTGATATTGACTGACCTTATTGATCCCGAGCCATTTCGTGATGCATTCGGAATGGTAGACATGCTTACACGGAAGTTTCATTTGCTTATGGCCTCTTTTGTACCTCATCTGGCAAATTACGCATCTGTTTTGCAAACCGTAACAAGAAAATGGTGAACAGCTAGAAGGACATGAAATGAATAAGGATATAACAAAGAAAAAGAGTTCTCAATCTAAAAGTTGATTCAATAGAAATGAGCTCCAACCAACATGATCTAGATAGGAGGGGACCGTTTATGGGGATTGGAATCGTCCATCGGACAGGATTACAAAACTAGCAATGACATACAACACTCCATGTAAGCACTACTAATGAAGTTTATTTGTCCCAAACAACACTCCATGATAGATTGTAATAAGAATGAACCCGACCAGACAATCAATTATTTTGGGATTATCCTCTTATTTTGGAATGTTTCTCCAGTACGCAGTTACAAAAATCACCATTCCTGACACGGGCAACATAAATATCAGTCCTGGGTAGATCAAGCAATAACATTTTTCTTGAACAGTTTCCACTTAACTCTATGGGTAGCGTACAGCAATAAAATAACTTCCCTCTGTAAGTCATTACAACCTATCATATATGATTAGAATAGTATAAAAATTTGGATAAGAAAACAAAGACTGATAAAATGGCTAAAGGTTAAAGTTTTGCCCTTTCTAGATAGGTATGGTTAATTGCCTCCATTATTATGCATTACCAAAATTCTAATCAGAAACATGAGAGATGCAAATATGATTCTGAGTATTCCTAGAGATAAGGAAAGACAAAAGAGACTTATCACCACATGCATACAAGAAAAGCAAATGTCTTCACTCTGTCATTCAGCCTTCTCAATAAAGCATTTATGCCAAAGTTTTACCTCTCCCCAGCTTTTTTTCTCGAGAAGAAGCTTCCAAACTTGCATTTTGAGGTGGGAAGCAAACTAATAAGCTCCTGTGACAGACCTCTACTTTGTGTTCCAACCGTCTCACCTAAGTCCAGCAATTCCTGTTGGACCAACAACATAAAAGCTGATACATAACCTTCTTAAAAGCTTTAGCAATTATGTATAAATTCCTGGTAGCAATACAGAGAGATAAATACTTCTGACAGTAATAAGAACAAAACCCAATTTGGAAGGGAAACAACAAATTCCCTGATGAAAATTTTACACTGGCACCTTAAGAATTATTCAGATGTTTAACATGTTTAGCAACTCTAAGAGCCAAGTAATAATGATATTCATTGATCTATTTCTTCAGATGGAACGAAGAACTATTAAACAGAATATTCATGATCATGAAGAAATGATGCCATCAACTTCAATGCAAGAAAAGTAGGCAAAAATTTACTGTGTTGCAAATGCCAAGTCTAGATCATTAAATTATAGTTCAGAAGAGTATGTTTGAGGGCCACCGGTAAAAGACTAAATAATTCTTCAGTGAGTAGTAACCAACACTTGCGACAGCAATACTACTAAACTGGATTGCACATTCAACATGCCCAATTCTGGGACCCATTAATGCATTACATTAAATCTCAGATGCAACATCAAGATAACAATATTGAAATCTACTATGAAACTGAAAAAACAACTCTGAACAAGGAAGAGGGAAAGACAAGTTATACAAAGCAAACCTCATA
Source organism: Jatropha multifida (assembly GCA_948099535.1). NCBI lineage: Eukaryota > Viridiplantae > Streptophyta > Magnoliopsida > Malpighiales > Euphorbiaceae > Jatropha > Jatropha multifida. Next base: position 47,629 of record CANUEX010164364.1, on the reverse strand, counting down.
AGTCATGTAATCTGGATCAATATCGTCTTGCCAAACACCCTGCAAAAAATTACACTGAAACCTTACTTAGATTTTTTACATCAGAGCAGATCAAAGACCTTGTCTCTAACGTTAACAGCCTCAAAGTACTAGCATATGAGACTTAACATCATCAGCAAGACGATTCATACCTGAGGACTATTGCTGCTCGTAGGATTTGGGATGCCTGCAAAAGGAGATATGAATTTTAAAAGATCAGAAGCGTTTGGGTCAAAAAGAAGACTAATTTCTGTAAACTCCCAATCAATGCATGTTTGAAAAAATTAACCAGGAGGAAACATCTTCGTTCAAATGTCAACCAATGAACCATATCAAGCCTTTCATTGAATGCATTCTGAAAATACGCTTATTTGCTTTCACATTCACATTGTATCAGGCACTATTGCACATCTACCAATTATCAATTGCCAAGAAACTAAAAGTGGGAGATCCTTGATGAACAAATAAAATCAGGCCTCAAAAGTGTACAGGCTGGATAACCAACCAAAATGTAAAAGATGGGGAAAAGAATTTTCACTGACATTCTTCTGGTGTAGTATGCACACTGACAGCTGCATCTCCTTCAGATTGTGTATCTGCAGTTGTGGGCTCTTCCATGTTCACTGAAGGGTATTCCCAAGCTACCCTACCAACATCCATTCTTGGTAAATTATCACTTACCTCATAATGACCATAATAAGAGGTACTCCCCGGACCAGAAAATCCATATTTGTAGGCATTCATGTTCATTGACCAATATGCATACTCCTGAACAGAGAGGAAAAACTGGTCAGAGAAGCATGGAAAATTTCATTTCATCCATAAACCAGTTATAGAAGTGAGAATAGCAACCTAAAACATTTTACAGACACCTACGCATATGAAGGAATTTTGCAAATATTCAATCATAGAATAGTTAAATACATAAATAGAAGACTGAAAGAGGGCCACCCAAGGATATAGACAAAGCATTGCTGAGCTTCCAAATTACTTATAAAGCAATGTTATCTCACTAATATTTTTAAATAAGCACCTTTATAGCATAAGCTTTGTGTAGCAGTGGTTGAGGAACCATCCATATATGAAATGGAAACATCTTTGAGTTCACTTCCATAATAATAAATAATTAATAATAACAAAAAAGAAAAAGATCAGCAGTCTTCCAATTGAAAGAATACCCATGTTACATCAATTTTTATGGGTTTCATATCAAATTATGAATTTTTTCCTTTTCTTTTTTCTAATTTTACTCGTTCATTCCCTTGACAGCAGTTAACAGACAACAGAATTTACTCTCCTACATAAAACGAAGTATACTCGTGCATCAATTGAACAAGTAACATCCCAATTAATCTGCAATATGGATCTAACCACTAACCACTTTATATCAAACCATTGCCAAAAGCATGAACAACCTAATTGGACATTTTTCACAATCTCTCACATTATTTCTGTGACTATTTGAACCCAAATCAAAATAGAGAAACTTTAAGCACCTGATCATGTACTGGTCCAGTGTGAGCATAATGTACAGGCACATGTGTTAATCCCTCAAAGAAGTCCATGAAGCTTTCGGTGACAGTATAAGGAAAACCAGTGTTTATATAATGCACTTCCATTTGTCTATTCCCGTTCATTGTAGAACTATTCAACCACCTAAGACAAAATAAAAGCTGCAAAATCCAAAAAATATTAATATCATTCAATGTCCACGTTATATTTATATAGATGGGGTTAGTGTAATGAAATTCTCTCTCTCTTGCCCTCCATTTATTATGATGAAGGGTAAAAAAAAAGAATTCGCCTTTAATGAAAAAGAAATATGTCTTGCTCACATTTCTTAGTTTACAAATTTACAACTTTTGAGTTCCTGCAACGTATCAGTGCAAGCCAAATACCATTTTCCTGCAAAACAACAAAGAATTAGGATTCCAATTTAAGCAGACTCAAATTGTAAATTTTTCGATTGATTAATAATAGACTCAGATTCTCAAATTTAAGCAGAAAAGGGATAAAATTTACAAAGATTGAAACTGCATTTAAAGCTAGGAGATATATTAGGTTAAAATTTCCATATTTAAGCCAAACACATAAAAAATTATCAATTCTTACTCATTCATTTGGCTACAAGGAAAATGCAGGAAAAAGGAGAAAGAAAACGAGAAAAAGTTTTCGAACTTCCGCATTAGAGAGGAAAATAAAGAAGCTTAGCTGCACAGAGCCTTAAAACCAACAATCTTCACTTACCACTCTAAAAATGAACCTTAAAATACACAAACATTTCCCTTTTGTTTTTCCATCCACTTGCTCAGCAACCAACCAACCAACCAACCAAAGAAAACAGAACTTCAGTTACTTTCTTTTAATTCCTTTTCTTTTTAACGAATCTGTACCTCAGACAGCAAAACCTCTCCGCATTCACCTTGTAAAAACTGTCCAAGAAAATCTTAAAAAGAAACAAACAAACAAATAGTTAAAAAGGAGAAAAATGTTAGCAATACAGCAACAAAACACCATTTATTGACTTGTTAACTAATAATGAGCTAAAACCAGAAACAAAGAACGCCTAGAGAAAGGAAATAGAGAGAAATTGTTAGGAGAATTTGGTACTAACATTGATTAAAACTTGAAATGAGACCTCGATTAGCGTTAATAAAGAGATTTAGAGGCCAATAAAACAAAAGAAAACGAAAAAAAGACAGAAACTTTAGATAGAGAAATGGAGGAGAAGAGAAAGGATTGAAAGGGAAAAGAGAAACAGACAATGGGAAGCTAAAACACTCTCTCTCTCTCCCTCTATGTATGTGTTTGTATGTGAAGCCTTTTTGTTGAGAGAGAGAAGGGAGTGCGAGTGAACGTGAAAGCAATATTTGAGAGTTTTCCGTTTACTTTTGTTATTATATTCATTTATTTTTAGGTCCGGACTAGGAAGCGACGTGTCGATTGGATGAATCAAAACAAAACGACATCGTTTCCATTTCCACACCTTCCTGCTAAAGCCATTTGAAAATGAGCACAATAAACTTAAAAATAGTTGAAACGTGAATAGTACCATGTGACATATGTATAACATGCCAAAAAATTACATATATATCCATAAAAAATAACTTGGTGCACTGAATATCTAATATTCCTAGTTTTTGAAAAATATTTTTTTCTAGTAATTATATCTTGACCATAATAAATAAAAGAAAAAAAAAATTCACTCCCACTGTTTTGTCCTACACTTAGGACCAAGAGATTGAGTCATAAATGGCAAATAGTAGAAGAGACTACTTTTTGTTTTAAAATCTTTCATAAGTATATTGGTATTAACTCTTCATAAAGAAGATAGAGCGATTTGATGAAAGAAAAGAAAGAAGATAGAAGAAAATTTATGCAATTCAACTATTTCAAATGAGAATATAAAACTTAAAAGACAATGGTATTGTTAATGAAAAGAAAAGTGACGAGAAGATGAGCATGTAAGAGGAAAAACTGAGGCAGCCGCATTAGGGTAGACAGAGGAAGAGAGTGTCTGTATCTGCACAATCTTTGCTTTGCCGCGCAGCCTCACACTGATCCCTACAATTTGTTCACTTCACATTTATCCAAAAAGGTTGGTCCCCAACTCCTATATTAAATACCCATCAAGAAGATAAGGTTAAATTTAATAAAATCGACAAGAAAACTGGTCTTTCTCTCTTGAAAACATCAAAACTGTGATTGCTTAACTGACAAACTGCTCTAGGTCTAACCAACCAATACCCATTTTATCTTTCACAAGAAAGCATGCAACTTTCACTTCAACTGTTTTGTTTTAGCTAATAAGTGACTTTACTAAAGAGTTTCATTATTGGTTTTGTATCTTTATTTATTTATTTATTTATTTATTTTTGTATACAAGAAATTGTAATTTACGACGGACATTTTCGTGTTTCGAAAACATTTTTTCTTGTTGATTTTTTATGTTTTTTCATATAAAATTACATTTTAAATATCATTTTCACATTTCTTTGTTTCCGTTTCCATGTATCATATATAAATTGTAACTTATGATGTTGTCTGAAATAAGACCTGCTTCAACCTAATCTGATACGAAAACATGGTTTTATTCTCTTCTTGTTGCTATGTAAAATCTTTCTTTAGCATGCAATTGCCTTTGAGGTTGTTTTGCTTTTGGATGTCCATAAAGAAATAAGACAGAGGATTATTTAATTACTACATTCCAAATTCTTGAATTTATGTGGGGTGAAAAATAATTTGATGTTTTTGGCAACTTGTGGTTGCTTTTTAGCTATATTATTACAGGCAGTTGAAGATGGATGACCAAAACCAGCTGTCTCCTTAAAGAAAGTGGTTATGAGTTGAAAATTTTGAGGATGAAAAATCAAGAGTCATCTTGATTAGGTAAAATGTTAAGACAGCTTGTCAATTTTTTCAATTTCCTACAATTCTACTACAGATGTTCTGGTTTTGAAGTTGCTTGGAAACAACTCAGGATCAGTTTAGAGGTGACATGGTCACAGCATAGGTTTTCTGTTAGGTTAGCTCTATAATGGAGGAAAATTCTGTTTTTCCCATTATCTTCTTTACTTTTCTTTGGCATAGTTGATCCATGTGAGACCCGTCAGTTGGTGAATATGTTATGAAGAGAGACTTTTTCTTTTTATCTTATTAGATTCTGATTTGGTTTGAATTTGTTCATAAATTTTATACTCTCTTTGCATTTAAAATATAGATCGTTTGAGAGTTTTGTGCCGTTCGAGAAATAATTAATTCTCCTAAATTATAATAAATAAAGGATAATTTAATTAAATTATAATTTATTTCAAAATCAAGAGTAATTTGTGAATATAATTATCCTATATAATTTTAATATAAATAAAAAAATGTAAATCAATAAAATATGCTTTTCAACCTTTGCAATACATAAAACTTCATAAAAATTATTTAAGAAAATTTGCAATTATCACAATCCTAAATTGTTCCCAATATCATAAAATTACTCTTGCAAATCTCACAAGAATACTTACTAATATTTTATGCAATTTGCTTAGCCTTTGACCTTTTTAGCCATTTAGGACCCACCAAAATGAACATATCTTATCAAAAAAATGTATAAAACAGTAGTCCTAATCACCTATTCCTCTCTTAGTATTTAAATTCAATAAATAGAAAGTGTAGATCTTTATCTCTGAGTACACAAAAGCTCCATCCAACTAGGAGCCAAGTGGATACTACCAGTGTCATGGGGCCCAAGAAGCCCTTGTTTGCAAGCAAGGAATTGATCTTTCTTTGCCATACACATGTCATGAAGAGAGAGAGAGAGAGGGGTTTTATTGGAATAGAAAAAAGGTAGTCAAAAATTGAAGAAAGAATAATAATTGGGTATCTAATAAAAATTAGAAGTTATTCTAAAGAGATAATGGAAGTGAGTCAACTTCATTAAAGCAAAGATTAAGTCTTTATTCACTAATTTAATATTCCCCGTCACAAAATATAAATCGTTTGAGTGAATATTTTATCTTAAGATATAAGTCGTTTTAAGTATTTTAAAAAATAATAAATTATATTTTTTTAATATTATCTTTATTTACATTAAATATAATAAATACTTTCATAAATAATTATTTATTTTGAAATAAAGGATAATTAAGTTAAAATATTTTTTATTTTATTAAAATTTAAGAGATTTAATTGATTCATTGATTCCGGTGAAAAACCTTAAATGATTTAGATTTTAGAACAAAGGGAGTATTATAAATAAGGATTTCATGTAATGGCATTTTTCTTGCAATTGGATGTACCCTTCTTTACCAAACATAAATCTGTTACCCATAAAAAACTTTACATTATTCAGATTTTAAGAGGTGTTGAAATTTTAAATTTAAAAGAAGAGAATCAAATTCTAATGAGAACCTCTTCTCTTTATGCTTTTTCTTCTAAGATGGCAACAGTTTCAATACTTATTTCACCCTTACAATTTTTTTTTAAAAAAAAAGTTACAAGAAGGGAAGTCGAAAAATAATATTTATTTATAAACATAAAATGTATAAACATTTATAAAAAAGGATGAGTTTTTCCTCTCTGTGTTAAATTAATATAAGTTCAAGCAATATTTTCTACCGTGATATCATTTCAATCCAATTTAGAGTGTTGTAATATTTAAATTTCAAAATGAGAATACCGAAATACAAATGTAATTTCGGATTGATTTTGTAACAAATCGCATAGTTGAAAGTATTTTTGCAATTTAAGAATTATGCTATTGCAAGAAAAATCCCTTTATGATACAAGTCCAAGAATAGAAACTTGATAAAATTGCAATATAATAAGGTTGAAATTTTACAGAAACACTAAGGTTGGAATCTCAGCCCTAACTGATGCCAACTAAATTTTACTTGCTGGAACATCTAAAATACGAAAACTTGATTAATGAGCAACCAGTCCAAATGAACAACCCAACAATTTGCATACACAATCTACACTACAGCTATTGGTTTTTCTCAAAAAAGAGGATTTCCCCTGCATTTCTCAAAAACGAGTCAATTGCAGATGTTACATCTCAATACTTGAAGTACCCAAATCTAACCTTAAGTAATAAGGGATTGTGAAGGTGAGAAAATAGTAATACACTACATCAGAGACAGAAAACCTAAGGGGAAACAATTTCAAGAGCTGCCAAGAAAATCCGAAATGACATTATCACCTGATGGAAAGTGTAAATCTTAAACATTGATAACAGAATTTAACCTGTTTGTATCACATTTAATGTTTTTCCCATCATCATCCTGTTCATGTACAATAAACAAATCTCAGCACGTTTAATTATAATTCCATAAAAATTTACTCCACAGCCCGACAAAACATTCATCTGTTATGTCATGAAACTGCTCAAGCGATTTACATACATAAATATTGTCAAGGCTGCTACAGGTATAATTCAGAGAACAAAACACAAGCTACTTATTTCCAGCATTAAATAACATTTATCAAAAACAAAATATCACAATAATTGGAAAAATATGTGAAATCTGATGAATTAAACTTCAAAAAGCAGTAGCGGCATTAGCCACACCTCATATAAATCATGTTTCTGATGTAAAAAATCCCATCCGAATGTAAAATTGGGTTCGGGGAGCAACTCCCCCCTACAAATGAATTATTTAAAGAAAAATTGGCTCGAGCTAAATTCTCAAAAGTCAAAGATTTTCATCAACATCTAAAGCTAAATGGAACAACAAACTCAGAGAGAAAGCTGCTTAAGCACCGCCGGATCCATACTTCTTGCCAAAGACAATCAGCTGCAACTTGTCATAACCAGCAAGCACACCAGCACCAGCAACGGCACGGAGAATGTTTGCTCCTGCACCCTTGAAGAGAGACTTGGCACCCTCATTCTTCAAAATCTGAGAGAAGGCATCAAGTGAACTCTTGTACTTGACAGCTTCACCAGAGGTCATCATCATTCTTCTACGTACAGTATCAATGGGGTAGGATGCAAGACCAGCACCATTGGTGATGAGCCAACCAAGTGCAAAGCTAGCAAAGAAACTATCCTGTAATCATCGAAGAGAATAAAAAGTGTCACAAAACTAAAAGCATAACCCATTTAACAAGTTGCATGATCTAAGAGCAATAGATACAGCAGTTTTGCTCGCCTCAAGAATTATGACAGATAGTAAATGGAGAAACTTAAAATCAATGAATTCAAGAACATACTCGATAATATGCTGCAACTATATTGATCAACAAAACTATTGATAAATATACTGATTGATAAAATAAAGAACTTACTTATCCCAAGAAAAAAATGAAAATTTAAAATATAACTGCTTAGATATGGTCTAGACAAATATTTCAAACTCAAAGCAATGAAAATAATTACAAACACAAAACATAAAGGAAGTGCATATCTAACCTGCATCTTTCCAGTCAGAACCACAGGCTTCAAAGAGTCATACATTCCAAAGTAAAGACCACGGTAGACAATAATTCCCACACATGAAATGTTAAAACCACGGTAAAGCCCAGCAATACCATCAGATGCCAATGTCTTCCTGTAGACATCAATGAGACCATTGAATTGTCTCTCCCCTCCCTTCTTGGCAGCCTTGGCATCATTAGCAAGACGGGTTCGAGCATAGTCCAGGGAGTAGACAAAGAGGAGGGAAGAAGCACCAGCAGCACCACCAGATGCTAGGTTTCCAGCAAACCACTTCCAGTACCCATCCTTGTCTTTCTTGAAGTTGAAGAGCCTCTTGAAGTAATCTTTGAATGCAAAGTTCAAGGCCTAACACAGATATAATATAGCAATGAATATAAAGTTCCAAAAAGAAAAACATGCATGCTAACAGAAAATGGAATTCCAAAACAGGGAAGAGGATACACTAGCACACCTGAGTAGGGAAGTAACGGATAACATTGGCAGTGTTACCCCTCCATAATGAAGCAAATCCTTCTTCCTTAATTGTTCTCTTAAAGCAATCGCCAATACCCTTGTATGGTTCTGAGAGTCTACCACTTTTAATCATCTCATCCTGATTTTGAATCAAAAGCTTAACACGCTCAATTGGAGCCGCAGCAGTTTTTGATACAGCAGCAGAGACTCCACCCATTAGGAAATCAATAGCAAAGCTGGAAAATCCTTTTTCAGAAGGAGCATGAGCGCAAACAGAAGATGCAGTTGATGGAATAATAGAAAGGTCAGTAGAGGCAGCGTATGACAGTGCCATCGGATATTGGAATGCAGCATTCGAGTAGTTTCCACGCCTTTGGTAAAGAACAGGCCTCTGGACGTCCTGAGAAATACCGGAATGAAGAAGCTGGCCAGCTGCCTTCTGCATAGCAGATGGGTATTGAACCTGATCAACCATTGTGACTTTCCTGCAATGATGTAAGCACAGACTGTCAAAAACTTCTTAACTCAAATATCATAAAACTAAGCTTGTGACCACATAAAAATAGGGAATGAAGAAGATGCAGACAAAAAGTTATGAAATGTGCAGTCTGTGTAAATAAAGTAAGCACTTCCCTTTATACATTTGATTGGAAAAACAAAAACCAACAAATAACACCAGCCGCAGACTATCCACAAAGTAAGAAACAGATCACTAAACTTTCACAAACACACAAACATTTCAGTGGAATAATCAAATGGTTGAACACAAATAACCAAAAACCAATAGCAGTTAACCAATAACTATCAAGAAAAAAAAATAACTATCAAAATCAACAAATCAAAACCCAGTAAGCAGATCAGTAAATATAGAAAACTGAGCTACTGAAACGTATTTGAGCTTCAACATCCAAAATTATTGGAATCAGATACATCAACTGTCAAAAATAAGGAAAACCCCTTGTGCAAAAGCCAAAAAGAAATATCTTTTAATGTAAAAAAGTAGACAGATCAAGTAAAAAAATAGGAATCGATCTCTTTTGATCTTAGAATCCAGATAGCATACGCTAACTCTCAAAAAAAAAAGCACTTCCAAAAAATTGAACATTTCTCAACAGATCTAATAACATAAACCATTCAAATGAAGAAACGAAAGAATTTTATTGAAAACAGATTTGGATCATTTGCAAAAACAAATTAATTCGAAAAAACAGATCCATCAACAATAGCTAAGATGGTCGAATCATGCTTAGGAATTGCATAAACACCATCAAAATAAATAGATCAAACAAATAACAACCAAAGGAGAGTGACAGACAGATCCGACTGCTATAAAAACAGTGAATCTGATCTATTTCTGCAGATCAAAGAGATCAAAAGCAAATGTTAGATCAGATCAAATGATTTTAACTAACTAAACTATATAGAACCAAACTCCGAGAAAACTGGAATTGCGAGAGATCAAAAGAAATACAACAAGGAGTTAATCAATGAAACAGATCTGATTGATGTTTTACCTGATAAATGGAGGCGATTAGGAAGCTAATCTCTCCGCCTTCCGCTGAGGAGTTAAAGAAGAGGACGGCGAAAGGAAGGAGAGAGAGTTAGAGAAATTTTCTGTGGAGGAGGCTGTGCTTTGAAATGAGCGAAAATGAGAGGGGATTTTATTGGCTCCATGTGGTGTAGTTTTTGGGTTTGAGTATGATTTCGCTGACCCAAGCATGTGTGTCGGGTTTTTTTCCTGTGTTGTTTATTGACTTGCAGGATCACCTGTAGGCGCGGTTCTTGCCTTAGATTTTATCTAAATGGCACCGTTTAAACAAATTATAAAAGATTAATATAATGTTAAATTTACAATGAAATTTTTTTGAAATGTTAGTAAAATTTTTTATTTCAAGAATTCTTTTAGTTTTGACTGTCATGCTGAAATAAATCTTTTTGTAATATTAGTGAATTTTTCATTTCATAATCATTATATTTCATTTTCTTTATTAAATTTAAAATATATATTTTTAGCAATGACATAATGGGAATATATATTGAATGGTGTGCTTTAGAAGGAGTTTTTATTGGTTGGCTAAAGTGGCAGGCCGGTGAGGTGTGATTTGTAAGGTGTTTGAGTGCGTTGGCTGCAGCTGAATGGTCAAAATTTTGGCTGCCTCTTTCTTCTTTTTCTTCTCCTTCCACCCATTTTATTTTCACATTACTTTTTATATTATCAGAATTGAAAATACGTAAATTTATATGTTTTTCTTACATATAAAATGTTAAAAAGATTTTAAAAATAAAGAAATAAACAAAATTCTGTCATTTACAAGAGAAAATGACAGTTTAAGAGGGAAATCATTCCTTTATTTAAAATTATTTATATTTTATTATGAAATTATAGTCAAAGTCAAATTGCAGACCAAATTGAAGTTGAGGAAGTTTCATTTTGAACAGAAAAGTCCCCCAGCAGTCAAAGTACAATTGTTAGTTGTTACCAACTCTTCTTGGTTCAGGCCTGGCTCAAATCCAGCAAGATGGTTCACCATCTCATATGGGTCCAACCTGCTATTTATGGGCTTGGGCCTAAGCAAAAACCTCGTCTGTGGCTTTGATTAGGCCATGTCTGCATGTTTAATTAAGTTCTTGCAGTGAACAAGTGAAATGAAGAGAAAAATGGAGAAAAACTCTAAAAAATAACAAAAAAGATCTCTGACATATATTCAGAATAATGCCATGGAAGTGATAGTTTGCTTGCAGCTTCAGAAAAAATTTCTAGCAGCAGCAGAAGAAATTAATTACTGCAGGCATCGAACTGACTTTCTGGGTAATTTATTATGGTAAATTTTGAACCATAGAGCTGCATGCATGGACCAGTGTTTATGACAAGCATTTTTTTTTTCACATAAAAGAAAAGTTAGCCGCAGGCTGAGATTTCAGGGTTCCATTTCTCTAAAATTGGAATAAAATGTTAATGAGAAATAAGGAAAATTAGTTGCAACTTTGTTCAAATTGTGAAATTAAAGCATCTAATTGCGTAATTAGTAGCATTTCTTTTTTTTAACCACAAGGTGTCTTAGCATATGTCTGTTTAATAATTCACGTAATTCAATTGTTCTACATTTGGTCTGAGAGGAACAAGAGTTGGTCCATAAGGACTTTGGCTCAGGAGTACTTGAACTCATAACCTCATAAATTCCTTAACCTCTACACGTATTATTTGCTACTAAATTATTTCTTCGAATTTAATTAGTATTTTATTGATAAATAGTAAAATGAAAAATTTATTATATATGATAAGATGCTGATTTGGATGTTCCGTAAAATTTTTAGGCTTTACTGTTCAGTAGAGTGTCACGACTCAAACCCCAGATAGAGACAGGATAACCTATCATTTTCACCATTAAGCAAATGGGGAAAAGAGAGAAAATGACAATAAAAGAGTGAGGTCATACTGGCACGTGAACAGTGATTTCCAATGATGGCATCAATGGGTTATCCTTTCTCTCCTGTAAACATCCCATGCAGGAAGGATCAAACTGTCACTCTCTCATCTATTTCTCAAATAATAACATGTTCTCTCAGTTATCTTTACTGTATATTCTACATGTTGTCTCAGTTTATGTATAAAAAATAAATAAAAAACACTCAGGACTATAGAATATCAATTAATTAATTAGTTGTCCAAGGTTGAACAATTTGAATGATAACTATCAAGAATGGATTCATTTGACTTAATTAACCCATTACCTGAATTTTCTACATTTTGAGAACATGAATGATTTGGGAAATGTAATTTGTGAATTTTCACAGTTCCTTTACTGTTAACTAGGAATTTTTTTTTAAAAAAATATATATAATTTTGAACCTTAATTTAGTTTTCAATGCATATGGGTCAAACTTAGGTCCTAACAGAGAATTCTTCATTAATAATCAAGTTTAGTGCAGTACTGTTTAGTGCAGTACTTTCTTGAGAGACAAACCCATAAGTTGAATCTCTGACTTTGTGTCTTTGGCTTTTTCTCTTCTTCTTTATTGCTTTCTTCTCCCACTTCGCTTTCAGAAGGTAATTTTTGTTAACTTTCTGCACTCTCAATGTCACTATTTATAACAGTAGATGGACTATTTTATAACTTTTAACTACTTAACCATATTAACAGCCAAATGCATGGTTGTATACTTAATTTCAATTGGACCTACTAATCCGGATTCAAGCCAAGAAAATCTATAAAGAGAGACAAATCGCTCCCTCCTGAGTATTTAAAAGACTTTGGAGTATTTAAAAAGTGGATGTCTCATGTAGAATAAATATTTAAGTTAGAGTTAAATATTTTTCTTTTTATAAATAAATTAAAAAGGGAAAAAGAAAATAGAGACTCTTATCTTTAGTTCTCTGGGCTTATTTATACTTAGCATAGCTTTATTAGCCAGAGTACAAAAACAACAATTAAACCTGCCCCTTCTTTCTTCTCTAGCTAGCATATCATTCACTATGGCAGACCCTTGCCCTAATTTTTTCACTACTGGATGCTTCAACTTTATACCTCTTCACTATCATTATAGTCCTTTCAATTCTTACTCATCTTCCTCTCCTCTCCATCTCTACTCAAACAACAACAAATCTTCCATTCAACATCAAACCTATTTTCCTCCTCAAAAGCAAGCTCCTCCTTTAATAGAATACTTAAGTCCTCCAAAACAGGAGGAGCAGCACCGTTCGTTCTCTAGTAAGTCCAAAGAAGGGGAAAGGAAAATGGAGAAAAATGGTGATAATAATGAAAATGTGGCTGTAGCTCTACATATAGGTCTTCCTAGCCCTAAGTCTGATCTTGGTTCTAGGGTTTCCCCTTCATCAACAGATAAAGCAGAAGAAAGTACTGCAGTTTCAGTGCACCGTTTGAAGAAACTAAACAAGGGTCAGTATTGGATTCCAACACCTTCTCAGATTCTTGTTGGTCCTACTCAATTTTCATGTCCTGTTTGTCCTAAGACATTTAACAGATACAACAACTTACAGGTAATATTATATACACGACCCATATAAAAAGAAATTGACATGTTTCAATCCTTTTTTTCTCTTAATTTTCTTGTTTTCTTCCTTTCTTTTGTGCTTTCTTTGTTTTCCTTTTTCTTGAGCTGGATCTTGGTTACTTCCTATTCCTTTCAACTATGTATATATACATATATATTATAGATTAGCCAAGTACAGTTCACCTGGAATGCCCTAAATAACTTACATTTTCATCTCTAGTGGCCTTAAAGTTCGTCAAAATTAAAGATTGTTTGTGTAATTTAAGTTGTCTGATCTGAAGATTTTGCCAAGGTTAGATTTGGATTAAAGTATATATATGCCTGCAAAGAAATATAGTGCTTCAGGTTTTTATTCAGACTGTGTAAAATAACTGTTGAACAGTAAAAGATGCTGCATGTTTCCTCCTCTCATGTCTGCAAAAATTTCACTGTTCTTCAGATTGCTTTTACACTGTTTCCTCCTCTCATTTGTAAATATAAGCTTTCTTTTCGTTTTTTTTATCAACTTTGATTTGGAATTTAAGCTTGTAATCTCACAGATTTGCAAACTATTCGATCTGTTGTGAACTTATAAGCTATAACCATAACCTATAAAACCCAGCTTTGCTTATTAAGTTTGTTAGTGATAATTTTTCATTTTGTTCCTGTAGTTTCAATTTTCACCTCCCTCTAAAATCTCTATAAAGTGTTCTTGAGACTTGTGTGAAAATGTTAATTACTGAATTTTTAATTAGCATCTTATTGATTAATAGACTCCAAGAGTTCATTTTTTCGCTTAATAAATTTCACATACTTCAATGACATCTTGATTTGAATTTCTACAGACCAGACAAGTTTTCGACATTAACTTTGAAGACTATAATCAAGAGACATTAGTAGAAAGTTCTTTATCTTTGTTCCTCCCCCCCTCTCTCTCTCTCTCTCACACACACACACACACTTCCCACCAAATTCAAGGTTTTGCACCATTGTTTACACATACAAAATCGATTAGTTTTGGGGAATTTTCAAAAATTAGGGTAATTATGTAGCAAATTTTAAATATCAACTTCATTTTATGATGTCGAGAACTTATTTAATATTAATAAATGTTATTCACAAAGTGAAATGCTACTATTTTTTTCTCCTTATCTAATTTGCTGCCTGCAATTATTTCAGATGCATATGTGGGGACATGGATCTCAATATAGAAAAGGATCAGACTCATTAAGAGGAACCCAACCAACAGGAATGCTAAGACTCCCATGTTATTGCTGTGCACAAGGTTGTAAGCACAACATTGATCACCCAAAAGCAAGACCATTGAAAGACTTCAGAACTCTCCAAACCCATTACAAGAGAAAACATGGAATCAAACCCTTTATGTGTAGAAAATGTGGCAAGCCATTTGCTGTTAAAGGTGATTGGAGAACTCATGAAAAGAATTGTGGCAAATTTTGGTTTTGCATTTGTGGGTCTGATTTTAAGCACAAGAGGTCTCTTAAAGATCATGTTAAGGCCTTTGGACATGGCCATGCAGCTCTTGGCATCAATTCCTTGGAAGAAGATGATGATTTAGCTTCTGAAATTGAACATGAAGAGGATTCCTCAATCTAATATAAATTTGGTTTTAGGTGAATTATATCTCAAGTTGCCATGAGCATCACGTGTTTGATATCAATGGTTTGACACTCTTATCTCCCAAGTGAAATCATGAGCTCCATCCTATCCTTATATACGGAGAATAAGTTCGAAAAAGATAAATATCCTCGTTTTTCCTTTTTTCTAGGCTAATGTTATTTTCCATGTGCTCATATGAGACAGAGACTATGTAAATAAACCTAGTATTTAATAAAGTGGTTCATCAATAAGCTTTTCAACTGCATTTTTAATGTTGGTAGTTCAGTTCCTACTTAACTTTGCTAGGGTTGGTGGCACCATTGAAGGTGCAATGGATTTTCTTCTCCATAACATAGTGTCGGGGGTTGAAACTACTCACGTATTTGGTACCATTCAAAATTTTAAATTTTATCTTCTAATTTTTATTTATATATATATATTTAAAAATTTTATATTCGCGTCTCCAAAATTTAAAATCCACTTTAACCCCCTAATATTTAAAGCCTAGAAGTACTTGTCAATTTGTAATATATTTTTTTATCAAGACTCAATTGGGTGAAATAGCCTTTCATTTTATGTAAAAATTAAATTCGAAATTCCACGTGAATTGAAATAATTGTTTTCATGTAATATTTAAAATAATTTATATTTTAAAGCGGTATGGAGTAAAAAGTTAAACATATTTGCTCAACGTGTAAAAACTGAGTTAGCTACCTAACCCAATATGCATGTATAACTCCAAGCCACTATGGCGAACGCCCTTTGGCCCAACCCAAAATCAAAACAGAGAAGGTCATCATCTCCACTAGATTTAACAGGCATTGCTTCTTGCATACCCTTTTCCTGAGTTCTGTGTCTTAGCCTATCATTCCCATAAAGAACGACACAGTTCAATCCATGGCTTTGACACACTCTCTTTCTCAAAACCTTCATTACGGACCATCAAATGTATTGATAATAAGGTCATCTTCAGAACTTGATGAGACAAAAAAACCAAATATTATATCTCAAATTCAAACCAAGAAACGTTGCTTGAGGTGTAATACCCTTTACCTTGACAAAGATAACTCTCCAATTGCTTGCTCTTTCCATGGCCATATTACAGGTATTGCTTCTAACTTTTTCTCAGTCAATCATTTATGGGTTTTTAATTTTCTGCAAAATATTACTATTCTTCAATCTGTTTCTCGCCGGCCAAAACTCAATAGTTCGATTTGTTAATGGGTTGTTAATTTTCTGCTAGTTATTAAACCGGTTATTTGTTCAAATTACTGAAAAAAATAAAAACAAATCTTTGTAAGGATGGAGGGGAATTTTCCCTGCTTAATGGATTTGAACATCTCTCAAGTTATAATGGTTGGATTTCCCTTTGGCTTTCAAAAGTCTTCAACTTTCAATAGCCATTGCTGGTGTGATGCTAAAAGTTTAGGCCTTTTTCAATATTTTTCTTTTTATACAGAATTATGTTTCCAATGTTTTCAGGAGATATGGGATTATTTTCTTTTGCTCCACCACACCAAGGAATTGATGGAGAATGGAGTGATGGCTCTGGAGTGATTGTGTATAAATGGAATGAGAAAAGTAATAGACCGAATACTGGAAGTGCAAATTGGAAGAAAAGGTGGAGTTGCTGTGCTGAGTATGATGAAAATGCCCCACCTTGTCGACGAGGATGGCATGTTTCCTATGATGATGGCTTCACTTTGTACTAGTTCAAATTGGCCTGAATCCTCAATTTAGCTGCTGCTATTGTAAGTTGCTTTTAAGGTGCACATTTCTGTAGCATTTTAGATATTGATTAGGCAAAGAGTCTGGTAAATGGTTGTGTTGTTGAAGAACATATCAATTAGGCAGGGATATCATAATGTACAAATTGTATTTATATTATATAGATCAAGATTTGAATTAATGACAAATGATCTTCCGTTCTTGTTCTTTTGATAACATGAAATTCAATGAACCTGCATTTCAATGGAGCTGCATATTATAGTGGCAGAGTAGTAAAAGAGTGCTTGTTTTCAGCTAGAATAGCAGAATGCAATGTCTTCAGTTCCATTTGATGATATCTCTGAAAATAGGTTGCAGAATTCTACTATAGTCCAACAAAAAATACATATTTGCTGCTGAAATGCAACTATTATTCATGAAAATATTGTCATAAATAGAGTTAAGCTGTTGAAAATTTTTCTTCTCCAATTGAATTGAATTAAGGCTTAATTGATTGAAACTAAGAAACATGTATATATTCAGCAAAACATCACAGAAAGTGTATCCTAACCATTCAGGCTGTGCTGGCGAGTCATCTCAGGTACAATGTTCTGTTTTACAAAATCAAACAAAACAGAAAACAGAGCATTGATTGTGGGTTTGCTAAGATAAGGGCTTTATCAACAGATTATCATAGAAACAACAACTTGCATGTATTAATTAACAAATGCAATGACAAGAAGCAAAATCCTTAGCAACTAGTCATAAGCAAACTTGAAAGGGCTAAAAATAAAAGCTTTAATTACTAATTAGTACAGAAAATCTTCCTTTACATATATTTATTCAAAGGCCAAGTGCACTCAATACAAGCAATTAAGCTTCATTTCATCTCATATAAGGAAAATAAGAAAAAAAAAGTTCATTTCTTTCTATCATCCAACAGTCTTAAATGACTCATGAAGATGCCTTAATGTCTCTTCATCTCTATTCCATTCAGGAGTTGGTGCATTAACAAAATGAGCATACATTTTGTTCTTAGCACAAGTAACCTTAATCAAACTATGTTTCCCAATCCCATCAATTTCATAAACATAATACAATTGCCCATCTCCATCTTTCTTCTCTTCACTCTTTACACTATCTGCTCCAGCTATCAAATCCTGCAAATCCACATCAGACAAAGCCAAATTGTTTAAGACAACATCTTTTGGAGCTAACTGTCTAAATCCAGCAAGAAATGTTAAGTACTCTTTCTCAGTTCTCTTTTTCGGATTATAAAACTCACTGTCAGTTCCATTTGTTCCCTTTTCAACTTTTGAGACCAACCGTTCTTTCCAACCATCTGGGACATCGTATATGTATTCAGCTGATGCTTTCTTGTCGGAATTACCGCCATATCCACCGTAGTTGGCAGCGCTTGCTGCTGTGCCGTAGTAAACCTGGTAGGTTTGTTGGTCTGCAAGGGAAGGAGTAGTCGTGGTCAGTATCGCAGTGGCTGCAATAGTGGCAGTTAGGTTGGTTAGGAGAGGTTTGTGGGATGGGATAGGGAGGTGGGTCTTTGATGGTGGCGGAATCTGCGGTGGTTTTTGGGTGGTGGTGGCGGTGGCGGAGGAGATGTGGGCTGATTGGGAGAGAATTGTAGCCATAGATCGGTTCTGGACCTCTGGTTCGTAATGGATATTGTTTTTCTTTTTTTTTTTGGATTATATATTATCTCTTTTTCTAGAGCTAATGTCTTTGGACCAATCAGATGCTGCCAAGTCAGATTGGAAAATAATTTATTTCGTTCTTTGAGATTAACTCTATGTTTGGATTTGAGAGAAGAAAATAAAAGGTGAAAAACAATAATGAGAGAAAGAGGAATAATTTATTTTCCTTTTTTTTTTTGTTTTGTTTTGTGTTTGGATTTAGTAAGAAAATAGATTTTTTTTTATTTTTTCATTAATTTGGATATAAAATTTTGATACTATAATATAAAAATAAATTTTCCTAAATAAGAGATGGATTTGATAATTGGAAGGATTTTTCACATTGTGAATAGAAAAAAAGAAAAAGAAATTTTAGAAAAAGAAATAATTTTTAAAAAATAAGTAATCAAAAACTAAAAACTATTTTATGTCTCTTATAAATAAAAATCTCAAAAACAAATAGTTTGTTATAAAATATAAGAAATAGAGAATATATATATAAAAATGTAAGATACATAAGAAGAAAGAGTAGAGAGAAATTGATTTTGTATTGCTAATTTTGGCTACATAATCCATAGGATTTAAGAGCTATTTATAGGGTACTAAAAGGCATATTTAAAAGACACAACCTTATACTAAAAGATATAACCATTCATTCCAAAGAACATAGCCCTTTATTCTAAAAGATATGACTTTTGGATAAATAAATAATTTTTTAAATAAACTTATGGACATCCATTATATTATATAGTTTCATAACACTCTCCCTTGGATGTCCATTACATAAAAGAATATGTCTCGTTAAGACCTTACTAAAAAAAAATCCATTAGGAAAAAAATTCTAGCGAAGGAAAAAAAATACATTATTCTTTGTGTTTTAAAAATTTATTTCCCCCCTGATAAAAACATCACTACTTGTCTTTTTCTTCAGCGTTTCATTCATTCAGAGAATATAATATATTTTAATATTATCTCTTATAATATTATGAAGCTTGTTTTCTATGCAAGCAGACTTTATGTACTTTGTACATATCAAAATATTAATTCAATTAAACATATTACTTGCTTGCTTCATAAATTGTGACATCTTTCATAAATAATGTAAATCATATATTAATCATTATGAGTATAATGATCCTTAAGATATATACACAGTATGGTACTATAGTACTTCATGACATAGTATTTTTATTATTGCAAAAAGATATAGTACTTCAGGACTAATGAGTTCTTTATCTCGTTAAATGACCTTACAACTATAAATTTCATTAATGGACGAGTTCTATCCGTATAAAATCATTTCAATCTCTTGGATTATATGTACTAATCAATGGACATAAATTCTATTCATAAAATGTTTGCTCTTCAGGGCAAGACAAAATATTACAGATTCAAATTCTTTCATTTAAATTTTTTCTTTGAATACTTCACTGCATTTTGGAGCTCTACTGGAGTTCAATGAGACTTATATAATCAATATATGCAACAATAACATCAAATTCAGATGTAGACCTTTTTATAAAAATACATGGATAAATTAGATCATTTATGTAATCTTCCTTTATCATATATATACTGAGTAAGTCACTTTAATACATATAAAGATATTTATATGCTTCAGATATTTTAAATCCTTCAAGAACTTTTGTATATTTCATAAAAAAAGAATAGAAACACGATGAATATATCATATATTTATTTTTCATCATAGATCATGTGATATTTATTCAATCATACCTTTAAGGCAATTATACCATTAGATTTCCTTAATCTGTATAGAAGTCATTATAATTTACTTAAATACATTTTCAAGGGTTTCAATTTTCATGCTTCAAGCATATTTTAATCCTTCAAGGTTTATCATTATCAAGTAATCCATATAGAACTCTATATAATTTTTCGAGAATTTAAATTTTGTACTTCAAGCAACTTAAATCCTTTAGGAATTTTCATATATAGGTATATAAAATGAATCATATAAAATAGACAATCATTTTATGTCTATATGTCTCTAATAAGACTTATATTCAAGATCCTCGTAATTATTCACAATATTAAGCATTATAGCATGTGCAAAAATACAATCGATATTTATTTTATATCGATTCTATTTTTCCTTGACATGACATAACTTGTCAAGATCTCATTATTTCATCGAATTCATTGATTAATTTCTTCTGAAAATTTATCAATCATATCTAAGATTTCTTTTAGAGATTACTCTTCTAGAATCTTTCTTTCTATAATTTGCATATATAACATATTTACTCCTTTTCATTTTTCAATGATTCTTATTTTTTGAACTGATCAATCTACCACGCTTCATACGTGCAATAGAGTTATTAACATAGACTATTTATTATTCAAGGATTTTAATTCTAATAGGAGTTTAGCAATTGATTAATTATCTTTAGAACTTCTAGTTCACACAATTTTGTGAGAGGATCAAAATATTGGCATTTTCAGTTGCTTATTCTCTCCCTCTAATATCAGGATCCATAATAATCAATAAATTTGGCGATATTGATGCGAATAATTTCTACTACATATAATAACACTATTCCTATTTACAAATAGGGAGATTGTTCTCATAAATAACTGCTTTGAGAACACAACAGTTAAAAATTATAAGATTTGAAGAAACTTCTAATTCTTCAATAAATATCCATATGAGAATTTAATTCTTTTTCACATCAATATTGATCCGAGATAACCCAACCGATCATTGCCAAATAATAAAAATATTTGAAAGTGTAAACTTCTAGTTTACAACTATATTCATATAATTATTATCTCTATATAATATTCATTTCAGCGAATATCTTCAAAATAAATTTTTACAAGATGAAAGAGATAATAATATATAGTGTATGAAATTCATTTCTCTAAATAATAATATTTCCTCTTCAAGAGCTTTCAATATCAAAGTCAAAATCTATTGTCATATATTCTGGTGTATAGTAAATACGTAATCAACATATCATATTATCTTTTGTCACTTTTAGTGGTAAGATTTATTTTGATTACTCGCGTTTTCACAATTACAAGAATCAGTAATTCAATAATGATCTCATTAATAATTTTAATGGCAAGAATACTATTGTCATTATTCACACTTATAATTAATATTATATGTTATTCCATTCACTTCAGGGAATGAAATAAATCCAATTAAATGGATTTCGTGTCATGACATAATGATAAATATGTTATTATTTTTTATTTATTTAACAAAAGTGACATATTATTTTATTCACTTTAGGGAATAAAAATAAATCTTATTATAAATAGCAAAAAGAGTAAAATTAATTTAAAATTCACAATCGATTTTTTTTTCAGTAATACTACTGCAGGAGCATATTCAAAAATACAAAATAGTATTCACATTTTATAAATAAATAAGCAAATATTTAATTATTAAATATCTAGTGGAAGAAAATTATTATTTTAGTACAATTTCAATTGATTCCTTAATTTTTTTCTTTATTGTGTTTTCAGGACACATAATATCTACATATAAAGATAAATAATTCATAATCAATATATTACAAGTCACAAATCCAATTTTATAGGATTTGACATGATAAAACAACAATATCATACTAATTTGATTATATAATT
This sequence comes from Jatropha multifida, assembly GCA_948099535.1. Classification (NCBI taxonomy): domain Eukaryota; kingdom Viridiplantae; phylum Streptophyta; class Magnoliopsida; order Malpighiales; family Euphorbiaceae; genus Jatropha; species Jatropha multifida. The sequence goes on along the minus strand of CANUEX010164364.1, from coordinate 25,600 downwards.
ATATTATATATAATAATCAATCAAATGTAAATTTCAAACTTGAATTTATATGTATAATTCGTATATAATATATATAGATATTAGAATTACATACAGAATTACTTTTGAAATGTGAATCACCTTAGATATGCAACTTTTAATTTTGGTTGTTTCAAACTATAAGTTATCCTCTCCTTAATTAATTTTTAAAAGAAAGCAATTCCACAAATTCAAAGATGTAGTAAAATGAATTCATATGATTCAATTAGAGTTTCGTGCTGATAACGTGTTATAAATATAAAAAATAGAGAAAATATATATATAAAAATGTAAGATATATAAGAAGAAGGAGTAGAGAAAATGGATTTTGTATTACTAATCTTGGTTATATAATTCATAGGATTTAAGGGTTATTTATAGGGTACTAAAAGACATATTTAAAAGATACAACCTTATATTAAAAGATATAACCCTTCATCCCAAATGATATAACCTTTTATTTCAAAAGATATAACTTTTAGATAAATAAATAATTATTTAAATAAATTTATGGACATCCATTATATTATATAGTTTCATAACATAATTATAATAAACAATGCCTTAATTTTCTTTTTTTTTTAAAAAAAAAAAAAGAAAACTAAGTTTAATTTTATTAAAAAACACATGTTTGATGTAAATTGTAATTTTATTTATTTTTTAAACTATTTTTTTAAAGAAAATACTATTTAAAAAATAAAAAACGTGTTTGTTTCTTTGTACTTGTAATTCGATATTAGTGTATGATGATTAATTATTTTATTCCACGATCAATTATTTGATTTAAACATAATTATTTTATTTTATTTTTTTGAAATTCATTATTTAAAAAAACAAAAACAGTATTTTGTTTTTTAAAAATAAAAAATAAAAATAATATGACGACAAACCACCCTTAATTTTTTTATAATGCTATTTAAAACTCATTTAATAAGCCCACATATGTTCTCCTAAGGCCTCCTCTATACGGAGCCCGCCCAAATCTGCAAATCAAATTACTCAAATGGCATTAATGATCTGATATAATTACATGAATACCCCTTCGAGGAGCACGCAATGCTGTCGGGGACATATCCGGTATTTGGTCCAAGAAATTCGATGGCTTCAAGAGCCAAACAATCCATCGCCCACCAACCGCCAAAAAAATGGAAACCCTAGGCGATATAGGGCTTACAATTGAGATATACAGTTGGAGACAGAGCTTTCCTTAATTTATCATTGCAATTTTACGTGATTGGCTCCTCTAATTTCTCTTTCCCTCTCTTCTCTTCTCTTCTTCTAGCGATCGAAATTCAAATACGAGCTTTTACTTTTATAGCTTCAATTCGCTTCAATCCCCAAAAAGAAGAGAAGGGAAAATTCAAGGAAAAAAAAATCCATCCTTTCAGCTTGGAACTTCAATCCCAATGTCCAAAAGGTGATTTTGGTGTTTGATAACATATATTTGTTATCATTTACGTTTTTTGATTGTTTTGATTGTTATTGATCATGATCATCGTGACCATTCTGGCGATACGATTATCTGAGCGATGCTTTTGTGCTTAAGAGTTTTAAGGAGAGTTAAAGGGTTCGTAAGGAAATAGGAAGTTTTTTAAATTTATTGATTCATGGATTTTGAAAGGGTAAAAGTTGTGTTCTTCTATAGGTTGACTAGAAGGATTGTGTTGGTCTTTTTTTTTTTCCCCCTTAATTTTTAATTTGGGTTTCTGTTTGTTACCATGTATTCCGTTTCATTTTCTTCTCGAATAGAATTGCATATTAAATCTTGTCTCCTTTTTGTATATGATTTTACACACAACAAAACATTTGTTGTTCTATGATTATTGATGCTTTTTTTTTCCATATATCAGTTGATGGCATAGAGTGTTTCATCATGTTCTATGAGGAATTCTAAATTTAATGGTTTTTTATTCTTGCAGGGTACTATGCAAGTTCTTTGCTCATGGAGCATGTTTGAAAGGGGAACATTGCGAGTTTTCACATGACTGGAAAGATCCGCCTAATAATGTATAGATGCTTAGTTCTGCTTGCTTTATCTGTTCTCTCGCTAATAATCTATGAAGTGAGAGTTCTAGTTTCTAATTATTTGGTTTGATTTTGTTTATTTAAACAGGTTTGCACGTATTATCAGAAAGGAATCTGTTCTTATGGAAGTCGATGCAGATATGAACATGTCAAACCATCTAGGTCGGATTCTGCTTCATCTTCGTCAGCAATTCCTCAGCGATCATTGTTATCAACTTCTAGTTCTCCAGCTCGTCCTGTGAGAAATGGATCTAGTAGGGGAACTTCAGTCTCAGGTGCTTCTGGAGAGCTTTCTGCATCGAGCTTACCGTATTTTCCTCCCTCTAAGCCAGCATGGAATTTGGAGACCGGGACAAATGACATCGTAGAAAATGATTGCATTATAGAGCCTAGGAATGTTAAACCTGAAGAACAATCTCTCTGTTCATTTGCTGCTGCTGGTAGTTGCCCTCGTGGAGATAAATGTCCTCATATCCATGGTGACATTTGCCCCACCTGTGGTAAACATTGCTTGCATCCTTTCAGACCTCAACAAAGGGAAGAACATTTGAAAACATGTGAGAAGAAGCAAAAGCATCTTGAGGCGTTAAAACATAGCCAAGAAATAGAATGCAGTGTATGTTTAGATCGTGTGCTTTCAAAGCCTACCGCAGCTGAACGAAAGTTTGGGCTCTTATCGGAATGTGATCATCCATTCTGTATATCTTGTATTAGGAATTGGCGTAGCAGTTCTCCAACCTCTGGAATGGATGTCAATACTGCATTGAGGGCTTGCCCAATATGCCGCAAGCTATCTTACTTCGTTGTTCCAAGTGTCATTTGGTATTCCTCTAAAGAAGAAAAACAAGAAATTATTGATAGTTACAAGGCAAAACTCAGGTAAGATTTTGGTAGTTTTCTGTCTTCTATCTTTATTTATGGCCCAATTTCTCTGTTGTCAATCTAACCTTTTCAAGCCTTTTTTAAACTCGGTGCATTGAAGTTAGATGCATGCAATACACGCTCATGTATTTCTCTCTTTCTCTTCAATTTTCAATTTTCAAATTTTGACAGGTCTATAGATTGCAAGCATTTTGACTTTGGTAATGGGAACTGCCCATTTGGGACCAGTTGTTTTTACAAGGTAAAATTGTTTCCTTGTTTGAATTTTGCTGCTCCAGTATTGATCCTATGATTGAATTGTTTTTTCTAATTTAAGGTTAACCATCTTGTGCTCATTCTTTCATTGACAAAACGTTTGCCTTCCTCCTTTTATTTATTATATTTAAGGCTGTAAGTCAAGTAGTTCCTTAATCTGCCCTGTTTTGCCTTTATTAGTTGTCTTGAATATTGCTTCCCCAGGGAAAGTTGATTATATTGATTTGCAGAGGATATCAGTATGCTTTTGTTCTTTGTTCTATGTCCACGCAATACTTTATAGGTTGTTCTTGTGCTTGTACAGTGTGTTAAACCATAGAATAAAGTCCGAAATTTGGGTGGTATTTTTTTATGTTTTACCTGCAAAATGGTTAGGGCTAATGTCAGGATCCTTTTTCTTCATTCTGTCCTTGTCAGGATTAAGTTCTCTGTTAGATGTCGAGGAAAGGCTAAATTTTTAAAATCAGAGAAATGATGGATTGGATTTGTTGTATGCTTTTCGTTTCTTACAATGGAATGGGTGGGCAAATCTTGAAAATTGTTGGTCATGATTTGAGAGAGCATAATGTAGCATTCACATATTCCTTTGGAAAGAGAAGTTTTAGAAATCAAAGAATGGAGATAGTGGACCGGGGCTAGTATACAAAGGGGAAGTGAGGTGCTTGCTGCAGGCCTTTATTTAGTTCATGGGGAGGGTATGATCCTTATATGAAACTCAAATACTAGTTTGAGAAAAATGTAGTGTCTTTTGCCTATACTGCTATCCATCTTGCTCCATGGATATTTCCACCGCCTACCATTGTTTCCTATGGCTATGAGCTGTATGATCATCTGTCCATTGGGACCATTCAACAAACCTGTGCTGATTGTGATTTGCTTGCACCAGCATGATTATAGCTTTCATCTACCATCATTTTACCATACGATTATCTGCTTGAAATACTGCTCTCAAATTTCTTCCAACTGTCTTTACATATATGCCAAATGTTTTTGGTTTGCACCAATGCAAAAAATTCAAGGAATGTTTGCTTCCAAACTGATGTAGAGGGTTCAATTGGTCTGCAACCATGATGATGTCTACACATCAAATCTTGGAGTTCTCTGATTTCCTTTTCGGTGAACCAGTGGGAGTCAATATGTTTCCTAATCTTGAACAAGCTTTTGCCTATCAGGCTGAGATCTTGATATTTTATGTTATATGTTTTTTGCCTCTCACATATGGCATTAGCTTTGGGGTAGAATCCTACTATACTGTTTCAATTATAGATTGTCGTTTTTGCATTTAGTGACATTCTTGAAGGTGCTGTTGAATTGGCTTCCTCTGGGTTCTGTAGCTTGTACATATAGCCTTTAGAATTATGGCCAATGTGTTCATTTACTTTGATTTGCGGAGAGCGTTAGCTTTATGACTCCTTTAATGGATACAATGTTGTGTTCTGTTCCAGCATACTGTCAAGCATGGCTCATACACATGGAAATATCACAGACCCCCACCACGGAGGCCACGTCCTCGCAGATCCAGTGTTGTGGATAATATGAATGCATTCTTTGATGTATTTGAGAATTTAATTGAAGAAGATGAATTCGACATCTTTGATGCTGAGGATTATTTTGATGAAGATTATATGGTGTTTTTATTAATGCAGCTGAATTTTGTATCAAGCGACACCTCCAGTGATGAGGAGAATTATCTCTTCTGACCTGTTAGATTTATCCCTGTCGCAAGTGTTTATTTCTGCTGCTGGAAATTTGGAGTTGGTTTTGGCTAACATCCTAGTATATTGAGGATTTGGGAATAGAAGCAGTTTTTAGCTTGTTATTTACAAGTCCAAAGTTTGTGTTATGTGAAAACAATGATTATATATGAACTGAATCTAGGTTGTCTTCTACAATATTGGTTTCGTCTATTTATTTGTTCCTACAACTGCAATTATGGAAGTTAAACAGCAGGTGAATGTATTCATTAGCTGATTTATTGTCATAAGCCAAACGGAAGGCTTGGAGCACATACTTCAGTTACATAATATTAATGAAAAGGCTGATATTTGAGTGTTTTGGTTGCTATCTTCAATGTGTTTGAATTTGTTAATTGTTTCCTTCTCACAATATTCCTGCCTTTGTGAATTTTGTACTGATTTATGTTATAGACATTAAAGACAACTAGTTTGCAAATACGCAGGAGATATGAGTAAATGAATTGTGTTAGATTTCCTCGTCTTCCTCGTCTTATTCGTTTTTCCCTCCTAAATGTTTGGTCTCTCGGAGATAGTGAAAAGATGCTTTTATTATTATTATTATTATTTCTTCATTTGATTATTTCAAGAATGTAACAGTTTTTTGCATTAGATAAGGAAAGAATAAAAAAAAAGAAAGGAAAAATCATTCACATGGATGAGACTTTATAGCAATCTATTTATTCCCATTGACTTGTCTAGTTAACAAAATACGAATGATGTCTAGCAATGACGGTATTCCAATCACTCCAAATTTGGTTCGAGTAGATAGCTCTCATGTGCCTAGAATTGGTACTGGTGTATGCTTGTAAGGTTTCTATTTATGGTACTCTAATTTTGCAGCATGCATACCGAGATGGCCGTTTGGAAGAAGTTGCTCTTCGTCATCTTGGGGCTGAGGATGGAAATACAGTGATAGCTAAAAATATCAGGTTTCTTTGATGACGTCCCTTTCTAATTTTTTCTATGTTATGTTGTGTTTTTGTTCAACAAATTTTATTGTGTTTTCAGGCTGTCAGATTTCCTCAGTGGCTTGCAGATGAGTTGAATCAGACTGTTCAATAATTCCTGTGTGAGTATGAAACCGCAGACTTCCTTTTTCACTGGCAATCATATGCTTGTGTTCACAGTTGCATGCAATTCACATGCAAGCGATCAGCAAAAGTGATTCTAATTCGCTTCCATTCTTTCTTCGAATATGCAGGTTATCCAACAGTATCAAGATAGATATATATATTTATATATATATATATATATATATATATATATATATATATATATATATATTTTCAGCTTGTAAAAGGTCTTCAATTTCCTGTGTCAAGCTCTGGTTGCTTATGAGGTAAAGGGCTATTGTCTTATGAGGATACTAGTCCAATTCGGTATTTTTGTATTTATTCTGTGAATAGTCAGTTGTGTCCTTGTTTATATTATGTTGGATCAAGCAGAAACTCTTTATCTTATAGCAATACCATATACTGAAAGGCAATTTAGTATTATTATGTTCTTTTCAAATCCTTTTATAATGAATGGATATTGCAAGAAAAGGAATTTGAGAAAAGAAAAAACAAGAATCCTCTCTGCACCTTGTCCAACCTTTGCAATCTCAAAAGAGAAGATTTTTTTGGTTGCAATTTTCTTTAGGTTGATTTTTAGCTGTTTGGTTTGGGAGAGGATGAAGTGATGATGATGGTGAAGGCGGGTGAAATAGTTCAGTGACCACTAGCTGCAACTACCTTCCTACTTTCTTTCTTTCTTCAGTATTTGGATGGTTTTGGAATGCTTTCTGCATTTTGAGATGTGTTGTTGATTCATCAAAACACAAGTTTACTCTTGTAACCTTGTTTCCCTTCCCAGAATTCCCATTATCTGAATAAAAATTTTTGTTATAGCAATGAAAGAAGGCTATGCATGCAGTACATGTGTTACTCCGTATTATGCAGTGCTCCCATGTGTCTGGCCTTCCTGTCAGTGTGTCAATTCTGAGGCATCATTTTGGTGTCTTACTGTGTCATTACTTGGGGATCTTTCTGCTAACAAATGTATCATTGCCGTATGAAATTTCTACTTACATTCTGTTCCAAAAAATGCAGGATCGCTCACTGGAGGAACTTGATCACGGGAAGCTGGAAGGTGTATAATAAACCGCATATTGTGTTAAAATGAAATAATAGTGTGAAGAAAACATCCGAGTCATGTGAAAGTACATTTAATGGCAACTTGCCGAAAAAATTGATTTGAATAATAGATGTTTGCCAGTACAGCATGCTTCCCTTGGAGCAGAAAGAACGGCGAAACTGTGATTGGCTACTGGATATTATTTTTTCCCCTAACCATCCTCTATAATTATTTGTAGACCGCAATGATCTTTGAGAAATGGATGATCAGATTCAGGGTAGTTGTGTTACGTAGATGTACATGTTCTTTGGTTTATTTAGGAGTTGCCTGTATATCGGTTTTGACATAGTGTAGTGCATTAATAATATTCCTTCATGGAGTATTGCACTATCTTTGTACTTAGAATTCATATACTTCTACTTTGTGTCAATTATGACTCGTATTGTCATATGCCTAGCAGCTTATCTGTTTCTCTCTCGTCGTCTCCGACTCATTCTTTGTGAAATTACTGTGCATATACCCAGCTTGGGTTAATTTATTTAGAAGATTATGAATGTAAATTTTAAAGTTGTGTTCGTCCAAAACTTTTTAAATAGTTTTTAGCACTTAATTTTTTATAAAAACTTTGTAAATTAACAGTTATGAAAACAATTAGGTTGTTGGACATTGCTCCTCTATCTTAATGGTTTGTGGTTTGCATACGCCTAAACTTGTATTGTTGTTTGATGACTTACCAAGAAGACATACAGTTCTTGTACTTGTCAAACAAAAGATATCAAATTATATTAATTTAAACTTGCACTTGATCAAATAAAACGCCAAGAATAACTTATTTATTTCTTTTCTATATTTTATTTTTATCTACACATGACATAAACAATTATGATATAATATCAAGAATGACAAAACGAATAAATATAAGAAATCCACCCAATATAATCCCCAAAACCATAAAAACAGAAAGCCTCATTGAAGAATAGAAGGATTAAAATCCACTTAATGCTTCAAGAAAGAAAGAAGAGAGAATAACAGAGATGAGCAAATCATAGCTCCTGAAACGCCCATAGAAAAGGCAGCTCCCTTGTCCATGGATGGTGCAGGTGCTGGTGCCCCCTCAGACTCTTGAGCATTAATACTTGCAAAATACATTGCCACAACCAAAAAGAATAAAGCCATGTTATTGAATTTTGCCATATTTTCGTTTCTTGAAATATTAAAATATTATAAAGATAGAGAAAGAAGTTAAATGGAAGAAGAGTTTTGTAGGATTTGATTTGGGTTTTTGATGGGTATTTATAGGATTTTATGAGAAAAAAAACCCAATAAAAAAATTTTGAAACAGCCGTGTCATGTGGACAGGTTATGACAGTTAGAGTCCAGGGAGTAAAGGGAGCTCTTTTGTAGGTGGCAGCCACATGGTGCTTTGGTTGGTTGAGCTTCTTCTTATGCATTAAGGATCTTTTTAACTTGTAGTTGAAAGTTCTAACAGTGGGAAAGTAAGAAACTTAGGGTTTGATCGAGTGTTTTTGTTTGAAAATTTCAATGATTAATGTCGTATTCACAATTATGAAAAGTCTATTGACAATTTGGGTTTGGATTCAAATTTTAGGCCATCTCATTTGTCTTATTATGAGGTTTTTTCAATTAAAGTTTAACTAATAATTTAAAATTTAAAAATTAATTAGTGAAAATCGTATGTGTGGGTGAGACGAAATAATAAATTCAATGTAATATATAAACATAGACTCATTATATAATTATATATTTTGATTTATAGTTAGGTATAAAGGATTATGCAATAGAGTAATGTTTCTTTGCGATCTAAAAGACCCAAACTCAAAATGCCCCTCAATTGCATAGGTCCTCAAATGAATCCCAATTTTTAATTTATTTATTCAATGCTACATGTATGGTTATAATTATAATTCTTTGCTTGCCCTACATGTATCAAAGCTTTCTTAGTTTCAAGGGAGAAGGTAGATACGTATGCAAAAAAGTTCAATGGCCAAAATAATATTACAGGGTCTTAGGAGTTGTGACTCAATTGGCAATATAAAGTGAGTATGTGGAAAGAATTTTCGAATTCGATTCTCACTAAATACATTTGTAGGAAGGAGCGAAGAACCTTAACTTTGATTAGACCTTTAATAATAGGGTTTAGATACCGGTGATTTAAAAAAAAAAATTCATCAAATTATTGATATTTTTTTTATTTGAGTGGACTCGATAATAGGATTCGGATACCGGTTATTTTCAAGAAGTTATCAATAATTGAATCGGTCATGTGAACTGAAAACCAGGTTTTCACCCCCTTTTTCCTAAAGGCACCGAAAGAGAAACATGAAGCTCATGGTTTCTTCAACACTTTTCATGCCAGAGTTCTAGAAAACTCATAGCTCATATTTTTCTTTTATATTAATAGAAATAAATCTCACAAATTTTAACAAAATTACAAAAATTTCATGTCTTTATTAAAATATTTTTTCGCTATTTAGCTATAAAATTTCTACAAAATTTCCGTAATATTTTCAAATAATTTTAATTTTCAATAACTTGAATTCAGTCGGTAATACTACAAAAGTTATAGGCTTTGTTGAACAAAATTTTGCCACAAACAGAAGCAACGTACATAAAACTCATCCAACAGCATAAAAAAAATCCAACATATGATGGAAAAATGAATCGATATAAAGATAATAATGAAATTATTAATACAAAATGTAAAGTGTGTATATAATCCTCATAAGGGTAATATCAGATGAATCAAATGGCAATAAACAGAAACCTCTCTCTCCCTCACATGGTACATATATGTATGATAATGTATAAATAATCGAAGGAACCATCTTTAGTGCTTGAAAAGAGCAAACACAGACAAGAGCAGAGAGGAGCAGATCACAGCTCCAGACATTCCCAGAGAGTAAGCTGCACTGTCAGGAGCTGGTGCTGGAGACAAATCTTGGGCAGAAGCAGCAGCAAGAACTGCTACCAAGAAAACAACTGCCAAGGAATTGAATGTAGCAGAAGCCATTATAACAAGATTATATGAAAGAAAAGAAAGAATCAAGAAAGTTCAAAAGTAATTGGATTCTTGATTTTCTTGAAAATGAGAAGTGATGAGAAGGAGAGAGACCTAAATGGGTATATATAGCAAAAGAAACCGCGTGGTAAAGTTTGAAGGGTTTTTTGTTTGACAAATTAGATAATTAATGATAAAAAGTCCAATCACAATTTGGCTTCTCGGCAGATTTTTCCATTTCAAGCTACAACTAATCAATTTAATTAAGAATTGTTTTAATTTTTTAAAGAAAATTAGTTGATTTTGCGTATTCATCTTTCTATTTAACTCTATTTAGAATTATATTTTTTTTTAAATTGAGACCATTGTAAAAAAAAATTAATAAATGGCCTAAGAATTGACTTATGATATAATTTTATTGATAAATTAAAATTTATTTAATGACAAAAAAAGCTAATTCACAGTTTTCTTTATTTGATTTATAATTATTTAATGCTTGGAATTGGTCCAGACTTTGATTTTTAGACTTCTCTATTTGTTTGGTTCTTCCTTCAGTATCTATTTTTTTTCATTTTGCTATTTGGTTTCAGGAAGATATGACACTTGTTCAATTATTCTTTTTTAATTTATTTATTTAAATTCCTTATATATACATATTAAATTGTTAAAAGATAATGAGTAATTAAACTATAATAAGAAAGAAATTAAAATCACAAAGTCAAAATGCAAGGATAGAAATTGTGTTTGTAACTAATTGCTCTTAATTGTTCAATATTTTCAGAATTTCTAATTCTTTTGGCTGTTTTTATTAATTTCATGTTTCAAAATTATTTGATAGTTTATAATAAAATTAGTTCTCTGGAATCCCATGTGCCTATTTTTATTCATTTGAAAAATACATGGATTATAATTAATTTTCTTTTGCCTAATTTTAATTTATGATAGAACCATAACATAACTTATATATATATATTGATTTTTAACTTTCTTTTTCTTTTATTTTATTGCGTTGAAATGAAACTATAAACTTGTCTTATTTTCATTATGGTCTTTATATGTATTCATTTATGTAGAGTCTGTTCTGTAAAATTAGTTATTTTAGTAATTATTTATTGTTTTAATGGCTGTTAGTTATTAGCTGTTCATACAACAGTTTAGAGCAAAGAGAAAAGAGATGATAAAAATGGACATTAGAATAATAACTGTTTCATTATAATATTCGGTAAAAGTAACTGTTTAATTAATTATTTAATCTAAAATGATAAAAATGGACATTAGAATATTGAGTTAGAATTTTAAGTTATAACTATAGTAATGAATTCAATATAATAAAAGAAAAAAGAGATAATAACGTGATATGTTTTTACTTTTCTATCAAAAGAATGTTAATTTATAATATATAGTTCAATTATATTACATAGTATCAAAATAAGACTTTCACTGTTTATGGCAGGAGAAATATTATGAGAATGAAAATAAAAAATCTTGTAAAAGAGCTTTCACCATTTGAAAAATATTATAGGAATGAAATTAAAAGATAGCAAGTTTTCAACAATTTAATTACTTTTTCATATCTTGGTAAATGAGAAAGGGAAGAGATTTACGTGTACGGTTTGAAGGAACGAAACAATTGAAATAACAAAAAGAATTTTAAATTAAAGGCAAGACTGTTAATAAATTTTTTTAAAAAATATTAGAACACTAAAATACGGTTCACTAGATAATATGTTACGTATTTTATAAATTATCTTACTAAAAGATATAATAAATAAAAACAGTGTTTTGACATAGTTAAAATTCTAATATCTCTTAAGCGCTCTTGCATTGTTTTATTTCATTTTATTAGTTATCACTATTTTTTCATATATTTTTATATTGAAATAGATAAACAAAAAACATTGAGCAATGTTTTAAAATTCAACAAAAATTATTTAAAATTTCATTTATTTATTCAAAAGTTATTTCATTTTTATCAACTCAATTTAATTTAATATAACCAAATAAAATATTATGAGTTTGTAGATGAAAATCTTTCATATTTGCACTATTTGTAGACTTTCATTCAACAAAATTTGGCAAAAAAACAAAAAACTCATTCAACATCTAAAGACAAAAGAAATACCCAAATATAATACAAAAATGAATTCATATATAAATAACAATAATACAAAATAAAATGTATACATAAATCCTCATAAGGATAGTAATATGAATTTTTTATTCGATTCTATAACTAAACAAATGAATGAATCAGATGGCCAAAACCCCTCAATCCAATACATAAAAAGAACATATCTCCCTCTCCACATAGTACATATATGTATAAACAATCAAAAGCCCATATTTATAAATAAGAATATCAGATCTCTGAGCACAAAAGGAATCATCTTTAGTGCTTCAAAAGAGCAAACACAGAGAAGACCAGAGAAGAGCAAATCACAGCTCCAGACATTCCCAGAGAGTAAGCTGCACTATCAGGAGCCGGTGCTGGAGCCAAATCTTGAGCTGAAACAGAAGTAGCAGCAGCAAGAACTGCTACCAAGAAAACAACAGCCAAGTAATTGAATGTAGCAGAAGCCATTATAAGGCAATACTTGATTCTTGATTTAAAGAAAGGAAGATTTTAAAGAAACAAAGAATCAAGAAAGTACAGAAATGTTTGATTTTCTTGACAATGAGATAGTGATGAAATGGGGAGAGACCTAAGAGGGTATATATAGCTAAAGAAACCGTGTAGGCCACCAAAGAACGTGGACAGCTGGGTGGCAAAGAAGAAAGAAACGTAAAAAAAAATTAAAATAAAATAAAAGAACAGATCAAGTCCAGCAAGAAAACGGCTGGTTGATTTAAAAATATGAACGTTGTTACCAGGTAAGTGTCAATGTTTAACTTTTTCCTATTATGTAATGTGACCGTTAACCTACTCTGCTCCTACTGGTTCAACTTCAACCTCAAGTCTTTTTCCAATCACTGCCTGCTTCGATATGGTCAACGAAATTATTGGGCTTCGTTTCAGAATGGGCCTTGACCCATTAAATATTGGGCCACTTATTCAGGAAGTTTCCATATATCCTGTGGCCTGTTATTGGTTTCGATTTTTGACGACGTGTCAGGAACTTATTATGGTGTTTGAGAATTGAAGGTCAATATGGTCCAACCACATACTTCAATTATTTTGACAGACAGGGCCCCATGGTGACCGGCTGCTTCTTGCGACATATATTAAAATTTTCTGCAACAAATATAGTTATTATATTTATGTACAAAAACCAATTTGTCAGTTTTCAATTTAATGGCTAATAAGTGGTTTTCATACAAGAACAACCTTTGATTGTTAAATTTAATTTTTTTACTCCTTGTCCAATGAAAATGAAAATAGTCTGTCTTTTTCTTAATTTATTTTAAAATATAGTCCTTTTTTTTATTATAATTAATTTTAAATAGTGTATTGTACTTTTTTAAATTTATTTTCTCCCTGTGACTTTTCTTAAATTGCCATTTGACCTATCAAACCTACAATTTGCGCAAAATGAGGCCCATGCCTTGATGAAATTGTTGAATGTCCTCCCATCAGCTGCCACCTGTTGATAAGCAAGCCCAAGACAGAATCCCCGTCGGGAAAAGATGGTAACCTTTCACTGCAAATAAAGGAATCGATGCTGGTTTTGGGCTAGTAGTAGCTAAATCAGGCACAAGAGAGTAAAATTCATGAACATCTCTTGCATGATTACTAGTAAAGTAGCTGAAATCACCACTAGATTCTTGAATAGTGAAATGAGACATTATCACCTTCGTTGTAAAGAATCTTAGGCTTCTTGGAATTAGAAGAAGAAAGAACAAGATTTCCAAGAAAAGGAAAGAAATGCTTCAGAGCTAACGAGAGAGAGAGAGAGTTTGAGGTTAGGGAGAGCAAAGGAGAGAAAATGAGAGGTGGAGTGAGGGTATTCGTAAAAGAAGAGAGGTTGGCTTGGAGAGAAAAAAGGCCAAGGTATGTCCAAGAAAGTTAGAGGCATGCAGTGTTGTTGATGGAGCTGAATTGGATGGTGGAGAGACTTTCCAATTCTCCAGAACTTTGACCATGGAGGATTTTGCCATGAGAAAGAGAAACAATAAGTGGCTGATTGATTAGATTAACCACTAATAACTGAACACAAGGGTTTATTACTAAAGGGTTGAAATTTGAGGTAGAAAATACTTTCTTTGTTAATACAAATACTACTATTTCTACATTGTAGCTTTGTCCCATGGAGACCGTTTCTTGGAGATTCTGGAACACCATAATGATAAAAATAGATTTTAATTTTTTTGAGAGGAATTTACAAAAATATTTTTTTAATAAATTCATTTATAAATATATATACTTTTTGGAAGTATAAAAAAGATTATATTGTAATTTAATTCAAAATATTTACCTCTAATATAACATATTTATTTGTCATTTCTTTTGAGCAATAACTCTCCCACGAGACTCGCACAAAGACGATGGAAAACTTCACAAATAAAACCCTATTTTAGAAGGCAAAAATCATTACAGCAGCTCATTAATTATTAATTATTAATTAATCAAACAATAAAAATATATCAAAACTAAATATATCACTTTTAACCTAAAATTAGAAAAATGGAAAAAAAGAAAAAGAGCCATAACGTACGGAACAAATACTCATATATATATCATACCATGCAGCCATTACCTTTCAGGCTTCCATTAAAATCTATATTCAAAGGAAAGGCAGATTCAGCAAAACGTTTCGATAAATTATTTTGGAGCTTTTTGCTGTTCTCTGTCTAATCCAAAAATGGAAATGAAGAAGAAGATTGCCTGTGCTGTCTTCTTTGCTGCTGCCTCCATGAGTGCAGTGATGGCTGATATTGAGGGGCCAGCTGCTTCGCCGGAAGCTGTCAATCCACCAGCAAGCGCTGCTGTTGCCAGCTTGCCGGTTCTTGGATCGTTGGTCGGTGCCTCCCTTGCCTCTTTCATTGCACTCTACCTTCAATAAGTTGTAAAATAAATAAAAAAAGAAAAAAGAAAAAAGAAAAAGAAAGACAAAAGAGAAGGAGAGTTAAAAAGAAAGCTTTCACTATATACTATTTTTATTTTATTTTAAATTGTTAATTTTGGGAGATTAATCTCTTTTCTTCTCATTTGTATGTTTCAAATGTTCTACAAAGAAATAAAACAACCTTAATTGTTTTTGAGGTTAATAATTAGAGCATATATATATATATATATATATATATATATATATGAGTGTGCTTTAATATAAATTTCTTTAGGTTAAAGTCTTTTGGTCAAGAAAACAAGAAACCTCTTATCCCCCATTTCTTAATCCAAATATTTCTTTGATATATTTACTACAACAAAAAAAAATCGGCATTTTGCGACGGATTTTTGCGATCAACGCTTAACGGTGTATTCCTTTGGTTACCTTAAGACCTACATTATTGAAATTGACAATATCTTGGATATGGCTTTTATGATGAAATGTGTCTTTTGTTGCTTGTAATGGCGGGTTTTTGAGTGACTGTTCTTGCTAATGAGGGAGAGTCGGCTCCTTCACCAGCAATGGCTGCTGGATGAGCTTTTGCTTGTTCAACTTCTGGCTTTGGAGCTCTCTCTTCCAGTTTATGTGTGTGGGATTTCTATACATCAATTAACTACTAGGCTACTTTGTTATTTCTTCCTGTAATTATTTAGGAAATTGCTTTTATTTAATTGTCTATTAGATAGTGTTGTTGACCAATTCGCTCTGGTGAAATATTTTTGTCATCATAACATGTAATGTTATCTAACTAAATAAATTTATATAGAATTTTAATGATTATGTATTTTAAAATTTAATCTGAGATTTAAGATGAATTTATAACAAGTTAGCTAAGCTCAAAAATATTTTTTAACCAAAAAATTGATAATTCATTAAAAGGCTTAGATGCCATGAACTTCTAGGCCCGTTAGCAATAGTACTAATATTACTCATAAGTCACAACATTTATCCTTGATATAAAGCATAAACCCTAATCCATTCTTTATTCCTTTGTGCTGGCCATGGCTTCTACTATGGTAACCCGTAAACTTTCCTATATTTCCTCTTGGTTTGCTACCAATAACACTAAATTTGGCTCCTTTTCCCATGGCCCTAACTCCATTTTTACTCTTCAAAACCCCAATTTTCATTTCTCGAGATTTACTTCAGCCCCTCCTAATCACATCTCCATTTCTGAATTCCAAGCTCCAGCACAGCCAAAACCCACAAATTTCAATCACATTTTTCTTCAACCGTACTCAAGTTTTGCTACAAAATCCAAAAACCATAACTTTATTAGGTCAACAGCAGAAAAGCCCAGACTTTTAACATCAACAACATTTTACAGAGAGAAATCTCAAATCTCTGATTTGAATCTAAAGGAGATAACCTCAACAAATACCCTCTTAAAGAATGCAAAACCCAGAAATTTCACAAGTACATCTTCTGATCCGGAAAGAAACCGATCAACTTTGGCCAATGAGTTGATGGAGGAAGCAAGAAAGCTGATGAATCTTGAATACGAGCTTAGCAAAGAGGTAGAACCAGTTGTAATTGTTCTACTTGGGCTTGGACCTTTAATTTCTTACGCCATCAAAGGAAGTCCACTGGAGAATTATAAAATTGTATCATCAATTCAAAATGTTTGGGCTGTTGCAGAAGTTATTGGTTTTGGGACTATCATTCTGTTTGCTCTTTGGGTGCGGTGTCGTTCCAAAATCTTGAAGTTAGAGAAGCTGATAAAAGAGGTAGACGACTTAAAGATGCTCACTTCTTTGCTACAAATGACCAAAAGAAGGAATGTCCGTCTTGCGGGGGCTCTTAATAGTGGAGATTTTGTCTGGATTGGTATGCGTGTTTTAGCTCGGGTTGTGCATTTAAATAAGTTTTGTCTTAATGTTGAATTTTGGTCAGTTTGTTTAAGTTATGGCAAGTTAAGTTGTACTTCTTTCACTTGATAGTTCTTATTTAGTTACTTATTTTCGTAATTACTTTTGATTTTGCATGGATTTGCTCAACACTGGCATAAAAACATAACTTGATACAGCCAGCCATTGATTTTCAAATTGCCATTCAATCTTTTAATCTATTTTACAGGGATATTAGGTGTCTTGATCATCACTTTTCTTTAAAGAAACATATAAGAGAGAGTAGACAAGATTTGCCCAGGAGAAAGTACTCTAATCACTAAGCCATTAACCCTCACATCTTTTGACACAAGAAATGGTAGTTGAGAGGATGATAGATCACAACCTTGGCGTCATAACTTTTGGCAGTAAAATTGATGGATCAATTTGGTTGAAAGGTGATCAAAGGGTTTTTTTGTAAATTAAAAAAGTTGATTATATATTACAACAGGGCACTTGGTGAATTATTGGACTCGGATCAAACTAATTTTAATACTGACTTCTATGTACAATTTCACTTAAACATACAAATCCCAATATATTATGTTTAATTATTTTTTTTCATATATAATTTTTAAAATATGATAGCAAGTTATATAACATTACAATCATTTTTATTTCATATACAAATTGCATGGTCTAGTGGGAGAGATATTATATATGAGAAAATCGAGAGGACTAACAATTGTTTTAATATCAAAAAAAGGGAAAAGTTAAAATTGGCAAAAAATACAATCAACCTCACTTGTAAGCCATAAACTTAAACCTTTTATAAGAACCCTAATCTTTAATTCTTTCTCAGATTAGAATATACTATGATGAGACTTTACTCTAAGCTCTTGAAATCCTCTCATTCTTCTTGTATTTCCTCCCATTTTCTTGGCAAAAACACCATTTGAATCCTTCTCTCATTACTCTAATTCCATTCTTGTATTACCTCAATTGTCTTCAATCGTGCTCAAGTTTTTGTTATGATATGCAGAAAGGAATAAAACAACCTTAATTGTAATTGAGGTTAATCATTGGCTTCTATGTGTTAGTTACTGTCGGTACTTTAGGTGCTATAGTGTTGTTTGTTGGATTTGTTGCAATCAATCCGAGGTTTTCTTCTTGGTAATGTTCAATTTGTTTCTTTTATGATAAATTAACATCTTAACAAAACCTCAAGTTGAGATTTTGTCCGGATTGGTATGTGTGGTTTAGCTCGGATTGCGCTTTTGTCTTGTGTTTTTGGTGCATTTAAATATGTTTTGTCTTAATGTTGAAATTGGGTCAATTTGTTTAAGTTATAGTAAGTTAAGTTGTATTTCTTTCACTTGATAGTGCTCATTTAGTTACTCAGTTTTCGTAATTACTTTTTTTGCATGAATTTGCTCAAGAATAGATTGCGTTAATACCACAGTTTTTTGAACATGAAGAACATAACTTCCGGCCATTGATTTGCAAATCGCCATTCAATACAATCAGAAACTATTTTGACTAGGATGTTCGGTGTCTTGACAACCACTTTCCTTTAAAGAAACATATACAAGAAAGTAGAGAAGAATCTCTAATCTGTAAGCCATTTACCCTCACAACTTTTTGACACAAGAAATGGCAGTTGACAGGATGACAGGTCACAGCCTTGGCGTGAGTGAAGTGGTACATTGGGATGATAGGAGAAAGTTACAATTTCTTTTAATTATTATATATTATATATTTGTTATCTTCTGAAAATCTTATCATTTCTTTTTTTTAATACTTTTATGTACAACTTCATTTGATATAAAGTTTAATTATGACATTCTCGTTTCATGTACAAATTGCATGGTAGACATTATGAGAAAGCAAGAGGAGAAAATAATCACTAAAAATGTTTAGAACTTCGTTTTCATAACACAACGCATCACATGTAAGCCATAAGCTTAACTCTTGTGTAAAAACCTAATTTTCTCATCTTTATTTTCTTTTCTGTTAGAACAGACTATGCTCTTGAAATCCTCTTAGTCTTGTTGTATTTCCTCTCATTTTCTTGCCAAAAAGACCAAATTTGAATCCTCCTCTCTTTACTCCACTTCCATTTTTTCTCAACAAACAAAACCTGTGTACCTCAATTTTTATTTCTCCAGATTTACTTCATCCTCTCTTGGTCAGATCTACATTTTTGAACCCCAAGCTATAAAACAGCCAAAACCCACAAATTTCAACCATAATTTGCTTCAATCCTACTTAAATTTTGCTACAAAATCCAAAAACCATGGCTTTATTACATCAACAATAAAAAAGCCCAGATTTTTTTCATCGTCAATATTTGATAGAGAGAAGTCCCGAACCCTTGATTTGAAGCTAAAGAAGATAACTTTACCAAATTCCCTGTTAAAGAAGCAAAAATCCAGAAAATTTTCAAGCTCAGATTCATCTTCTGATCCTGAAAAAAGAGAACTATCAGCTTTGGCCAATGAGACCAGAGAGGAATTAAAAAAGTTGATCAAGAACGTACATTGTCTTTGCAAGGTTGCGGCTGTAATTGGAGGTGTTCAAATTGGGCTCCAAGCTTTTATTTCTGATATTACTACAGGAAGTCCAATATCAGCAGTATTAATTCTGAATGTTTTGGGTTCTGGGATTACTTGTACAATTGTGTTTTGTTGAGACAATGTTTGAAACTAATGTGCTTCTTTAAGACCAAAGAGGCATTAGAAAAGATGAAGAATGTATATGGTCTTGGAAGAGTAAAAGTTATAATGGCAATTGTTCAAGTTGGGGTTGGAGCTTGGATTTCTTACACTGAAGGAAACCCAATATCAGAGGGATTAATTCTAAATATTGTGGGTGTTGGGATTGCTTATGGATTTCCATTTTTGTTCAGCCAATGTTTGGAACTAATGAACTCCTTTGAGCAACGCAGCTTACGTAGTCTTCCTCGTACCCTTCGAGATGCTAAAAGGTTGAAGGTCTTCTTCACAGGCATTCGCAGTGTTGGTTTCTTGTGTTTGATTGGATTATTTTTTTTGCTATGAAGATGATTCTTCTTTTCCTCTACTATTTGTCAGTGTTACTGTTAATACAATTACAATAATAAACCTACACTTTGTTTTAATTTTAAAAATTGAATGTCGTTATCTTTTAAAAGAAAAATAATTCATATCATAAGATCAATTACAATAAGATAATTCATTATATAATGCTACGGACTTAAAAACTTATCGGCATAACCCTAAGTTTATAATGCTATAAATTTCAGACTCTTGTTTTCATCGTCCAGGAATTTTTCAAGCTCCGATCCATCTTTTCCCGAAAAACCAAAAATCCAAGAAATATCCCCAATGTCAAGCATCAATCTTTGGGCAATGAGACTTCAAGCTCAGATTCATCTTCAGATACTGAACAACCCCAAAGTCCAATTGTAGATTCAAGCAACATTTCCAATATAAAGCAACATGAAATAGAGGAATCCACTGTAGAAAGAGACCCATCAGCTTTGGCCAATGAGACAAGGGAGGAACTAGAAAAGTTGAAGAAGACCTTCATTTCTTCGGGAAAAGGAACTAAAACGATAGAGATGGCATTAATGCAAAAGGCTCCTATCTAACTTCAAGTGAATCAACTTTTGGTAGCATAGCAAATAAGTAAAGGTTAGTAGGATGATGGGTCACAATCTTTGGCAGGAAATTGGCAGTTGAGCAGGACAATAGTCGTAGTGTAAAACACAACATACGCATGACTCTTACCCTCGACCATTTGTATATAAAGCATAAACCCTAATTCAATCTTTATTTCTCCTGTTAGTTAGAAGGCATAGCTTATGGCTTCTATCATGGTATGCCGTAGACTTTCTTTTTCTTCTAAGTTCTTGAAACCCTTTCATTTTCCTTAAAAATATTGAAATTTTTAACCCATATGACTATAAAAATAAAATATACTAATAATATAAATTTTGTATTTTAAAAATTTTATTGTTAAATATGAAAGTAATGAAAAAAAGATAATTTATAAAAATTGCCGGTGATCAATGGTGGTAGTCGACAGTGATCAGTGATGATGAACAGTAAACGGTAATAATAACTACGATGATTAATAAATTAATAAAATATGAATTTATAACAATATAATCTCTTTGCATCAACCTCCGAAATAAAAGGACCATGATGAAACTGCTTGAGCCAGAAATTCTGTCAGGAAGCATTAGGTACTAATCACAAAATTTATCTTGCGATTCGTAGTTTAGTAGGATGATAAAAGTAAGTTACAACTTTTACAGCAAATGGATAGATCACTGAGAAGGTCACAACTTTTTGCAGTGAATAGAAAAATTATAAATTATAAAAAAAAATTTGGTTAGATCACTAATATTTTATGAACCCTCACAAATTTATTATCACCTTGTAATCGTTAGTTGGTAACTATGGCAATCAGACATTTTTTTTTTTTTGTAAACTCTCGAAACCCTCTTATTCTTCTTATATTTCCTTTCAATTTGACACTAAAAACACCAAATTTGAATCCTTTGCTCATGGCTCGTCCATTTTCACTCACCAAATAAAACCTGTAAACCTCAAAAAGTTTCCTTTCTCCATTTTTTATTCCCAAGCTCTAAAGTCAAAACCCACAAATTTTAATCATAATTTTCTTCAGTCGTGCTCAAGTTTTGCTACAAAATCCAAAAACTACAACTTTATTAGATCAACAGTAGACAAGAATAAATATTTTTTATCATCAAAGTTTGCCAGAGAGAAATCCCAAATCCCTGATTTGAAGCTAAAGGAGATAACTTTTACAAGTACCCTTTTAAAGAATCAGAAACCCAGAAATTTTTCAACCGCAGATTCATCTCCTGATCCTGAAAACCCCAGAAATCCTATCAGGATCCTCAATTTGAAGCACCAAGAAATAGAGGAACCCACTGTATCAGCTTTGGCCAATGAGACGAGAGAGGTATTAAGAAATTGGATGAAGAACATGCAAGATGCTCACAAAGTTGACACGATAAATGTATTTGCTATGATTATGCTTGGAAATTTGACTTTCTATGATACCAATGTTTTTTATGCTATTATAAGCATTTTGGTTTGGGACTATTTCTGCTTTTGCTAATTGGTGGAGAAGATGTGCTTCTTACTATTTGAAGATGATGAAGGAGCAAGGCAGAGGTTCTTATTTGTAAGAGAACGTAATGCTCTTCTGTGCGTATTATAAGTGTGGCAGGACGGTTTTGTGTTTTTCTCATGTGTTTTTTCTTCTTTTCTGAACTCATATAATGTTCTGTCTTAATGTTCTAATACAATAACAGTAACATGTTGTATTGTATTCTTTTTAGCAAATCAAAATCAAATCAATCGACAAAAATTAGTATTATGTCAACAATAGAGAAGCCCAGATTTTTTTCATCGTCAATAGTTGATAGAGAGGAGTCATGTATCCTTGATTTGAAGATAAAGAAAACAACTTTACCAAATACCCCGTTAAAGAAGCGAAAACCCAAAAAATTTCCAAGCTCAGATATATCTGCTGATCCTGAAAAAAAGAGACCAGTCAGCTTTGGCCAACGAGACCAAGGAGGAATTAGAAAAGCTTAACTAGAACGTGTGTGGTCTGTCTTCGCAAAGTTGCAGCTCTAATTTGATTTGGTTCAACTTAGGCTTCAAGCTTTTATTTCTGATACTCCACAGTAAATCCAATCAGTGGTATCATTCTAAATAAATTTGGCTTTTGGGATTATCTATGCCTGTTCTTTTTTTGAGGCAACATTCGGAGTAAACCCTTTAACTTAGATAGGACATTTAATCCATGTGGCTATTCCTGATTCCAGGGCCGATTACATTGGATGAAATTTGATCGTACGAAGTCGAAGGCTAAAAAATTTGTTTCTAATAAATAAAGATAATACTACGAACAAATTTGATAAAATAGTTCTAATTATTTCTTTGATGGAATCATTGTCAAAAATGAAATTTCAAAATGCAATAGAACATTCAATTCATCGGATTTTGATATTATTGACCGCTTGTGTGTACGTGCAGAAATCTTTTTCATTATTACAGTCAATCTTCAATAAAAAAAAAGTTTGTATCGAATAAATATATACTTGGACTTTTGTTTGAAACTAATATATTCCTTTGAGACCACAGGCATTACAAAAGGTGTTATGTCAGGAAATTTGTTATTTTCTAAGCTAGAGCTTGGAGAACTAATGTACTCCTAGACAAGTTACTCTGTATCCTATGAGATGCTAAATGTCTTCTTATGTTGGAATTTCTGTCTTGTGATTAAAAAAAAGAAAAAAAGATAGGATTTGTTTTCTTAAATCCGAGTTTCCGCGAAAAGATGCAATCCTAAAACAACGGGCAACATTAATGATTCAGAAGCTGGAGAAGGAAAAGGCATATATGAAATTTGTTTTGCTGAATCCAATTTGAATCGAGAACAAAATGCGTTAAAACAGCAAGCCTATTTGGTACTATTTTTCTGCCTAAGCAGTATTAGAAAGTGCAGAGTAGTGATTCTGATACCTTAGTTTGTCTAAGAAAGCATTTCAGCAAAATAGAGGTTCAAACACTTTAAACTAAACACTTTTTAACCTTATTTGATCATTTTCATGGTGATTAAAAAAAATTATGGATTTTTGCATAGAATTAATTTAGCTTATTTTTATCTGATACTAAAGATGAAGGGTTCAACTCCCCTCAAATGAGATCGAGAGTCCCAACTTCATAAGTGGAACAGATATTCGTAGAGCCGAACAAATACGCATTGGATAGATAAATGATACTATTAGCACATTAGACACAACGAACGAATGAATATATAACGCACGGAGGATCCAAATCCCTATTCTAAAATCTATAATCAAAAGCAAGTTACCCTTTAGATATCTCATAACAACTATATGTCACCCAACGCGTAAACAGAAGAGCAAATTTACACGCAAAAAAATATATAACTACCGCAATGTCAGCTGATGCATATGTCAAGCAACTTATAAGTTCTTTTCTCCTCTTTCTTTTTTCAAATTTCTTTTTATATTCTCTTTTTCTTATATTAAAAAAAAAACGAGCTGGAAAAAAGAAATCCCTCGAACAAAAAGAAATGAACTACCCATCCATCCTATTCACAAATTTCCATCTAATGGTATAAAATAACTCAGGGGCCAGACAACTAGGCAGCCAAGAGTCCCTTGTTTCTTACCACCAGCCCCCAAAAAAAAAGAACCCAAATATATTTGCTAAACAGGAACTCCTCTGAATCAATCTTTTCCTTAGGATATCACCAGTTCTGGAAAATGTCCTCCACCATATACAGAAGAATGATTCTCTCAAAGACAAGAGAATCTATAGGGTTCATATCTGCCGCATTATCAAAACATTTGCTGCAGTCATGACTTCGACATTTCGATGCAGTCTGATGCAATATATAACCCCAACATTTGAGCGAAGGAAAATTTGAATTGTTTGATTAGGTGGTACCTAAATTCCCATCAGGCTTGGGCTCAGTTCGGATATAGGTGAGGCTGCGTGCAGTAGGGGACACAAGACTGTTGTTCCCTGAGACTGAAGCCCCAATCTCAGTAGGGTTGTTGCCTTGAGCATCTCGCTTCCACTGCAAACTTCTAGCACCAGGTTTCATAGGAAGACGGGGCCTAAATGAACTTGGAATGCCTCTAGGAAAAGGAGCTCTGGAGAACCGAGCCGTAGCATATGGAGAGGCACAGGCAATACGAGGCCACGTCATGATAGGGGTAGCTTCTTGGTGAGCAGGGCTTCTCTTCACAACCTGCAAGAGGAAAAAGCATTAAGAAGCCATGACTAGTGGAGAGCAATCTGAAAGTAACAAATCTGTACTACACCACAGAAATAAGCCGAGCAGCAACAAATCATAAAATTGTCTTACAGCCTCTACTTCAAGTAACAAGCAAGAAATTGAACAATAAAATAAATAAAGAGATCACTACTTGTAGAAAATTAAGACACCAAAATAACATATTACCTTAAGAATCCGCGACATAAAAGATGTACCATCAAGAGATAATGCATTATCTGCTGCCTCCTTTCGCATAAATTCTACATAAGCTGACCTGTTGAAAGATAATTAGTGGGGGGGAAAAGACCAAATAAATGAGAAGTGCACAACAGCATCAGACTAAATTACCCCTTCAGTTGCCCTGTTGCTGCATCAGTAACAATAACCACCTTGAGCACTTCCCCAAACTTATTAAAATGCCGAGAAAGACTGTCCTTAGTAGCAGCAAAATGAACCTAAAGAAAATTACAATAAAAATAGATAAACTAACATAAGAAAGATAGAAGAAACACAACTCCAGAAGTATAGCTGAATGTGTGCAAAAAAATTACATTGCTAACAAAAATGGTCCGTGAATCAGCATCCTCTAATGGGCGACCAGTAGTATAAGAACCTGCAAAAATATAATCCAAATCGATCCCATTAATATTTTCAAGACATGAGAAGCACAAGCAGCAAATGGGAAAAAAACAAGAGTGGAATTTAAAATGATCAGAAAATAGCTACAGAATTTGCAAACGAACAAGTGGAATTACTTTTAATTTTATATATATATATATATATATATATATATATATATATATATATATATATATATATATATATATATATATATATAAACTC
>CANUEX010164321.1:0-20950 GCA_948099535.1 Jatropha multifida | reverse complement strand
CCCCCCCCCCCCCCCCCCCCCCCGGTATAAGAGGCCACAAGGTTTTTTCTCGTTACATTCGGGGAGGCAAAGTATCCATTTGGCCGATGCTAAATTGATTAACTTTCTTCACATCAAAACCGTTCTTTCATTTCATTTCATTTCATTTTGCTGGAGAAAACAATAGAAACCGTTGGTTAATGCTTTTGATTTGTTAGTTCAAAATATAATGAATGATCTATTCGGTAGTTGTTTTAGTAATTGTTAGCTATTAACTTTTAGCTGCTAGTTATTTAACTTAAAATGACAAAAAAAAAAGAAGATATTAGCTATTAATTAGCTGAATTTGAAGAATAAAAGCAATGGATATGCTTGTAAAAAATATAATTAAAAGCTACACGCTTACCATTAGAGTGCTTAATGTTTTATAAAAAGCTCTAACAATCACTAAAACCTATATTACCAAACGCTACAATTAATATAGGTATAATTTTGATTTAGTCAAAATGTTAAAAGCTAACTCAAAAGTTCTTACTGGACATGAACGAAATCTTCACTCGTACAAAAATGAAGAGAATGGCATACAACAATTCTATTGTACAAAATGTTAGTCCAAAACATTTCATTTCAAATAAAGAGAATTGCCATTTTTCATGAAATGAAGAATTTTGCATTCTATTGTACAAATGTTAAGAAGAGAATGAAATAAGAAACAAATTATTTGTATACTCTCATTAATTATAGATTGCTATCTGGCTAAATACGATATTTGCCCTTTAAATTTACGCAAAAAAGTTATGTGGCCCCATTTACTTTAAACATGACCTTATGGACTCTTAAAATCGTAAATTTACTATTATTAAACACTCATCCAAGCAAATGAAAATGCGTAAATAAAAGATATATTTTTCTTTTTTCTTTATTTGTAAACTTACTTTATTCATTGTAGTGGAGCACCAACAGCACAAGTCCATTGGCTTGCTACTTCATTTGCGATATTCTTCTCTACAATTGAAGTTCTGGATACTGTATGTTTGAGACATGAAAAGAAAGTGGAAACTATTTGTCCAATTCACTGAAAATTCTAAGCATCTATTCGTGTCCGACGAATTCATTTACAAAACACAACACAAGCATCACTTGGAAATTAGAAAGAAAATTAGTAGGAAAAGAAAGTATTTCATAAAGAATAATATAGCACAAAATAGTAAGCTCCTAAAGTATAGTGAATGATATGTGATTTTGCAATTCTAGCATATGCAGAATGTATTCGAGTTTTAATAGTGCTTTAAAGGGTAAACATAATATTTAATTATGTGTAGATTTTATAATCCATTGGCTTTGCCCATTGGACTAATAAGCATGCAACGTTAGCAAATTTACAACTTTTAAAGGGTCACAAGGTCATCTGAAAGTAAAAATGAACCAAAACTTTTTTACACAAATTCAGTGGGGCAAATAATGTACTCGGTCATTGCTAAAATGGGCAGTAGAGTCTTACTTTCACCATGTTAATTCAAATATAACTTGCTCATTTCCTTTATGATCTGGCAGAGACTAGAACAAACTTTTCCCTTCAACTTGTAACTCTTTGGCCCCATTGTATGTTCCAGTTTTGACCTTAACATCTTTTAAGAAATTAATTACAACTACAATGCTGAATTTCTTCCATATTGGTAAAAGTCTCACGAAGGAACTGTAGAACACAAAATCACAATATTTAATTTATTGTCACAATGTCAATTTAGAATCTGTCAATTGAATCAAAATGCAACTAAATACCTTTGTAAAGTTCTTGTTGTACAATCCTTCACCTACAGACACAGTTCTTGGATGAGTACACCATAATAGTCCATCAAAAAGGGCTGAAAAATTACCTCCTGATCCTAAAATGAATTGTATCTCTACATGATCAAGCTAGATGGACAAGGACCAGTCATGTAGGTCCATTCCATTGGATTGAATGAAATGTTTATCTATTAAATCAAACAACAAAAGAACAATTAAAAAAGTTAGTACCCATTTGGTATAAATGAGTGATACAAAATTTTATAGAACTAAATTGGAATTCCCTGTTTTTGTTTTTGGTATAAATGAAAATATTAATACGCAATTAGGTAAGCTAAAACAAATAAAGTATATGGTAAAATTTCAGAGCAAGAACTTGATGTTTATGGAATATTGAAAGATACTTCCTCAACTTAAGAAACCACTTTGTGTTAATATAACTTATTGGATCAAAACAGAGTTGAGCAGTTTGTAGACTTGAAGCATCTATATGATAAGATGAAGGTAGACTTGGATTCTTGTAAGAGTATGACTTAAGATTTGGAGCATGAACCTCAGTTGCCTCTAAATCTTGTTTAATCCACAAACTTAAGCTCTTAAGCCCATGCCTGGAAATTTCAAATGTATTAGAACAATGTTGAGATTCAGCGTGCAAGCTTTCAAGAAAATGGAATTTAGCAAAAGCAACTGAAAACCTTCTATCTTCAATATGGATAATGATTTGGCAATAACGATTGTGTCAGGTAAAACAAACCTTGGTGGGGTGGTGGAACTATTACTGGCTGCAATGGCAAATTGCTTGATGTAATTCGTTGCGAGCAATCTTATCCATCGATTTTTATGGGAATCCACACACACACACACACACACATATATATATATATATATATATGTATATATTTGAATCAAAAACAGTGTGCAGACGTAAAATCAAAGTTTCAATTTTGATTGTCTCTGGAGTGCTTTTGAGTTTTTTCTATGAATCAACGAATTTATAAATGTTTCTACTCTTTTCTCTGGTAGCCAAATATTGTCGCAAAATCGTCTCTTGAAACGTAAATATTTGTATTGGAAACTGTGTTGGAAGCGACTTCCACAATCCCCACCATGTGTTCGATAAAATGCTTATGCGAAATGCATCTATTGGTGGCAGGAGACGAAAGATATGGCGAATAAGAGGTTCAGGCAGCATAAATAAACGATCACTAGGATCAATGGTGTCTTCTGCTTCGATTTTGCTTCTCTTTTGCCTCTTTCGAACAACGCTGACTGGCTTTGTCTTCGTCATCGTCATCGTCATTATTAACGAGGCGGAGCTATATATTTCGATTATTATTTGATTAGAGTATGTACTAGAACCGAATGTCCTATGTAACGTGTGCCGGCCCATCAGGTGTTTTTAGCTATGTGGCGACAAATAATAATTTTGCCTTTCCTCATAGTCATTGGCATTTTCAGCTATTTGCGACTCTAAGCACCCAACTTTCCACCTTGGTTGTAGTTTATCAATTTCCACGTTAAATATATTTTATTAATATTTAAAAATTATATATTTTTCTCTTTAATTAATGAGCTGTATATCAGTAATAAATAAAATTAATTTTTTGATTTTAATGGTTGCGAACTATTTCTTTTCTCATTTTCTTTTAAATAGGAAGCAGCACAAATAAGTATTATATTCTATTAAATATAATGTTTTCCTTTTAAAAAAACTAAAACTGCATGTGTTTGACATGCTTGTGCTACGAAAAATAATTTAATCAATATTTATTTTTTAAAAATTTTATGTTTCAAAATATTTTTATATTTATATAATTGATTTGTGGATAAATAATTTTAAAATTTACAAGATTTAAATTTAATTTAATAAATTTAGATAAATATCTTATAAATTGTAATTACATTATTAAACTATTTTTAGAAAATATTTGACAAAAATGATACAAAATAAAATATTTTATTTCTATTTATTTACTTGTATACTCAAAAAAAATTTATGATTTTGAAGTCATCATTTCATTTGGTGGAGAAATTTTTATTTATTTAATAATTTATTTAGTCAAATAATTACTGTTTCTTATATTAGTGATTTAAAAAAAGAAGTAAAAAAATGACTTCATTGAGAATAAAATTAGGAAATACAAAAATGGAAGATTATAGATTATTATGCCTTAACATTTATATTTTTGCATTCAATTAATTAATTAATTGCAATATATACCAAGTGGAGGCCAATTAAAAAATCATGTCGAATGTCGTTTCTTGGAATACCATACCAATACCAAGTGGAAGTCATAAAGGAAGATTATGCCATGTGTCAATTTCTTGAGAAATTAGGGTTTGTTTTATATTTATAATCTATCTATAAGAATAGGAAAGGAAATAATGAAATTTTCATTAGCGTTCTTCACAAAGTTTGGAATATTCTAAATAACTCTAGTAACAGTTAATTAAAAATTTATATTTTATTATTTGATTGAATATAATTTATAAAAATTATTTTTTTAATAATACATATAAATAATTAAAAATTTTAAAATTTTGAATTTTATTTATTAAAATTTATTTTAATGAATATACATGATAACAAGACATTTAAAAATTTCTATATTTTAGCTTTTAAATATTTAATTTTATTTTTATTATAATTTAAAATATATTTTTTAGGAGAGAAATAAAAAAGAAAAAAATATATTACTATTATTAATATTTTTTTTATGTTTGTATGATTTGATTGGATATATTATTTTAAAAATAAATTTTTAAATAGAATATACATAATCTTTTACTTAAGAGAGATAAAAAAAGAAAAAATTATATATTTTTTCTCTTTCTGTATGGTTATAGGAAAAATTGAAAATTTATTTGAAGGTAACACATTTCTTTTATATAATATTTTTTATTAATTAATTAATTTATTTATTTATTTTAAATTTACAATCTAGAAAAATAGAGAAATAAAATTAGAACCTATTCTGATTTGCTTTGTAATTTTCATTTTTTATTTGGCTATAGTATTTTTTTTGTCCATCAACATGAATTTTATTAAATTACGACATTTCGAGTTAAAGAAATGGTTGATTTTTAAAATTTAAATTGATAATTTTTTTTTATATAATTTATTTCTTATTATATATTGAGTTTGAAAAGAGTATTATTCTTAATAACAAGTTTTTTTCTTATTTTTTATTTTCTTTCTTGATACTGAATTAATTTGTAATTACTATCACTTTAATTTACCAAGAGATTTACATCTCCCTTGCAATAAATACACAATCAATTGATGATCGAATGTTTTCAATTTTTTTGATATTATTTCTATTGTATTTTAAATTTGTTTACTTCAAATAAAATAGCATTTATGAAACTAAAAAAAATAGAAGTACATATTTTTATTTCGGGAATTTCAAGAATTTGTATATATATGTATTTTTTTTTTAATGAAATGGATAAGTAATATTGTCACTGTAGTCAAAAAAATTTCTATTATCAATTCTTTCCCTTTCTTTTCTTTACCTGGCAGTGAAAAATAAGTTATTATTATTATTATTAATTTGAGATTGAGTGATAGACTTGATTGGACACTATTATGCATTTATAAATTAGAGGGTAGAGGATTAAGTCTAGAGATTTTACAACAAAGTTGAAGATAAATTGAGCGATTATATTTATTTTAATATAAACAAAACTTATGCTTTAATATTATATAAATAAAAAAGTATATAACAAGACATAAAAATTACCGACCAATTAAAATAGTTTCTTGAACTTGTTCAATATGCGTCTAAATACAAAATAGGGTAAACAAGAATTTTTCTTAGAATGGTGTAAAAATATGAACAAATGTGTTGTAATTAAAAGTAGAGAATACATCTCCAGTTTACTAGGAAGCCTGGAAGGACTTTTACCTGGAACGATTGAAAGAAACCATATTTCCCTTATGCCGAGGAGAGGACAAGCATATCAGTCGAGCTGCTTCTCACATTTAAGCACCGGGGTGTGTAAGAAGCTCTTGAGAGCATCACCAAAGCAAAGTGGTAATCATTCTTTTCAAAATTTTCAAATTAAATAAATTTGTTTATGTAAACGCAACACACTGATTAGAAATTTTCTCCATATAATAAGAATAAGAATTTTTAAGCTGAAACTTATGAACTTGTTTTTGCCCTCTTTTGCATTCATTGTCCTTTTCCTTTTTCTTGCTTCTTAGTGAGATAGATTCAAACTCGAACCTCTAAACATTAAGACAAAGTGAGGATTTCCAAGGCTGCAAAAGACAGAGTGAGGCCTGTGCATGAATGTTGTGATACAATAGAATGCGCCTCTCTATTCACAAAGACGGCAATAATACTCCCCACTTTGTTAAAAGAAGTGAAGGACCAGTGAGGCCTCATTATTTGAAACTGCTCAATTTGTCTTCTTCAAAATCCGACCAAAACAGCTTTCACTTCCAATCGGAAAATAAAGAAATTGCGTGCCATAACGCAGCACCACCGCCACACGGTGGCCGAAAGTCTCCACTAAATTACTCCTTTTCTTTTTATTCCGTTCCACTAAATTCCTTTTTTTTTTTTTTTTTATCTTTCAAATAAAATATAACACCATCCACTTCATATACAAACTCTGCACATTCCATTCACCAAACAAAGATCATACTCATAAATTAGCAGAAATGAAAAAGATGTTTATACCACAAAGCAAGCTTTCTGTGAGCCCAAAATGAATTCATATCTACTCCAGTCAGTCACATTTTCATTAAGAGAGGACTAATGCAAGTACACCAAGATACCAAATTCAAGCACAATTAAGTTCCTCATATTATATAATCCTCTGCTTGACTCAAAAGGGTGACATGATTACTCAGAAACTAGAGAATGATGCAATTACAAGGCCAATTGCAAGAGATCCGACTGACATTGATAATCCGCGAGAACCTGCATTCCCTGGAGATGGTGCTGGTGCTGACACAGTTGCTCCCACGGTCACAGCTGGGGCAGCAGCGCCACTAACGGATGTTGGAGGAGCACCTAAAAGCAATTAACCCATTTGTAGAAAGTAATTAACTTGATAAAGTGAATTGCATGGCCATCCCAAAATGCAAAATTGCTTGTGTTCAGCATACACACAAAAAAACCAAAAAACAGAATTTGAAAATGACTAAAAAAGATCAAGAGAACTATAGTTTTATCAGTAATCCACCAAGAAATGACACAAAGGTGAATGTAAAGAAAAATAAAGTCTCGTAATCAGAGAATACTTGCTTAGACTGGGTCCATAGCTGGGTCCATGGCAACACTTGAAGACCAAACTAATGAAATTAAAGACAGATTCTTTAAAATATATATATATTCATTGTTTTGGCATGGACCCGTCTATTTTCCTTCCAATCAAGCAATGTGAACTGGGAAAATCTCATATTCCCTTCTTCAAATCATTAAATTGATATACAGTCAAATGATACATTCAACAATATTAGCCAAAAAATCTCCATTAAATCATCATATATAGTAATCAAATGATATAGTCAAACAAAATATGTAATACATGCCATTTTGAGCATGTAGGTAGCTCAGAAAATCAATTTCATTACTCATTATGACAGATCAAATTACCATATTTGGTACCTCCATTATTTGAAATATGTCTATATTAAGGAAATTAGAATCAGCATTTTATTTTGATATTTTTTTTTAGAAATTTCAAACAACATAATGGAAAAGTCCAAAAAACCCTTTTGATTTCACATTTCACCTACAATACCTGACAAACCAAAATATAGAACACAGACTCTAGCTCATTTTACGAAATTCTTTTATAATGCTCATAGAACATTTGAAACTTATTAGAAGGAAAATAAAGAAAAAAAAGATAATGGAAAGAATTGAAGGCAACACCAGGTTGACTGTGGAGAAAAAATAAATTTTGGAAAAAAAAATACTGAAAGAAAAACATCATCTGGCCTCCATGCATATACATTGCAAGCAAAAACAATTGGAAAAAAAACTGCAAGAAATCAAGGATTTGAAACAATTTAAAAAAAAAAAAAAAAGTAGTACCATCAGTAAAGATTAGGGATCAGAACATACCAGGAGCAGCAGCAGGAGCCAAAGCCACTGCAACAACACAACACCCAACAAAATCAATTAAATCCTTAAAAGCCCACAAAAGAAACAGTAAAAAACGCAAAGACACAGAAAATGCAAGAAAATCAGACAACTAACATCCACAATTAGAAGCAGGAGGGGCTTGGAGTTTGCAGGCAGTAGGAAGACTTAAAGCCTTAGTGACATTCAAAATGACACCCAATTGAGCACTGCTCTTAAAAGCCTCACAAAGACACTCCGCATCTGTTTGCAAGACCGTTTTCAACCCAGAGCAGCACGTTTTTTCCGG
Organism: Jatropha multifida; assembly: GCA_948099535.1. Lineage (NCBI taxonomy): Eukaryota > Viridiplantae > Streptophyta > Magnoliopsida > Malpighiales > Euphorbiaceae > Jatropha > Jatropha multifida. The sequence continues at coordinate 12,790 of CANUEX010164321.1, read as the reverse complement.
TTTTGTTGTCGTACTGCCGTTTGAAACAAAAGACAAACAATCTGCCATATTCAACACTAAACTTGAGCAGTCCACGGACGGTGCCGGAGCTGTATGGTGGTGGCCCGCACCATTAGCACCCGAGATTGAAAGAATTGAAACAATGCAGAGTATCACAAAGAGCTTCGCTGCCATTTTTGGAGTGTGAGTGAGAGCTATTGTCGACAAGTGAAGTGGGTTTGGGGTGGAGAAAGAGATAAATAAGAGAAGTGTGTAGAGAGAGAGAGAGAGAGACGAGAGGCATGTGGAAAAGGGACTCAGTGCACTAAAGAGGGTGGGTATACGTGGCAAACATGGCAGGTTACAGATTTTAATGAGTTGTATATTGAGGAGATTTTTTATTTTAGCTTTTGGAATTCTTCGATCGCATATTTATTTATTTAATTATTTTTCAAATATTAATAATTTAGTATATCCTAAAGACAAAGTTGTGGAATTAATTAATATCGAGCACTGATAATTATTTTTTATTTTAAGATTTGATAAATTTGAATAAAATAAAAAAGCAAAAAGATAACTCTTTTTAAAATTGAAAATATTTAAAAAAAATAAGCATATTACTTGCTCGGTTTCATTTTAATAGTAACAAATATATATTTTAATTTATTTCATTTCAAAATTTTAAGAGTATACTAATAAATTTCTTTTCAATTTTAGTCATATTTATTCAATTTTAATCTATTTTTATATTTATATTTAATTCTTTTATCATTACTTTACTTGTAGTTAATTATATATATAATTAAAAAAATTTCATTATATCAAAACATGAAAAAATGAAATTGAAGTATTACTTTAATGATGATGCTTTAATTTAATATTGATTTTCCAGTAAAACCAAATGGAGTTTTAATTTTAAGAAATACAATTTAAATATTTTAATGTGTATTTTTAAAAAATTAATGTGTTCCTATCTTTTTTTAATTCTTGTAAAAAACTAAAATATTGGTGACCGAATATAATCATATTATAAAGTTAGGAAAATAATTATTTTTATAAATTTTTCTGGTATTAAAATTAGTTTATTTTCATTCTTACTTATTTTAATATTATAGTTTTATCTTTTATTTTAGAAATAGACAATTTTAATAATTTATATTCTAACCCGATTTAACGTATTTAATCCATTGTTTAAGTATTTTATATAATAATTAAAAGAGTAATAAAATTAGCTAAATTATACTCTATACTTTTTTATCAGTAATTAATATTTTATTTGTAAACTTATCAAATCTAAGATACAAAACAACCTTATAAATATAAACACAATTTACCGTCATTTATTATTTTTAATAATAATTAAATATAATATATTATTACCATATTTAATATGTACCTTATATAATATAATATAACCGATCAAAATTAAATAACTTTTATTTTTTTAAGTTATAAAATTAAAGTATTTAAAACTATTATATTTTTACTATATTTAATTTATATCTTGTTTAGTATATACATAATTTCATAGTTTATCCAATAGAATTTAGATTTAAATAGAAAATTATGTAACCATCAAAATTAAGTGACATTTATTTTTTCAACCGATAAAATTAAAATCTTTAAAAGTATTATATTCTTAGTGTATATATAATTTTTTATTTTATCCGATATAATTTATATTTAAATAAGATACTTTTGACTTGTGTATCCACCACCGTTTGATCCAACCTTATAAGTACACACGCTAGAAAAGAAAGGTTCCTTTGAAATTTCAAAAGTTGCATACTTGAAATCCTCTACTGAGCTCTCATTTGCAATTGCAAATGATTAAGGCAACTTGTCTTTGATTTGTGGACCCTTCTTTTTCTTTTTCTTTTCTTTCTTTATAAGCATGCAATTTTTATACTATTTCTTGAGATGCATCCACGAAGGTGAAATTCTATTTGTTTGGTTAATTGTATGAAACAAAAAGGGAATAAATAATAAATATAATTATTCTAAATTTAAATGTGAAATGATCATTCCATAAAATAATAAATTTATAATTTTAAATAACACCATATAATTTGAGTTTTCTTTCTTCTTTTTCCTCTTTCTTCCCACTGTAATTTCAATTTTACTTTTAACTTTTATCTTTTACAGGACCCTCAATTACAATGAAAGATGACCACAAATCTGTGATTAATGCAAAACTTTAGTAGTCATTCATTCATTTGGGACCATATATAACAATGAATGGCTAAAAAAGCCTTAAAACATTCACATTTTTGCACGTTAGAAGTCAAAGTTTTAGTCAAGATGTGAAAAAACAATGTTTGGATGCAATGATGGAAAAGCCATGTGCCCTATCAAATTACTCATCTTCCTTTCAGGCTTTGTTGGATACCAACTAGAAAGAGCATGTTTGTGTCTTTAGTTAAAAAAAAAAGAGCACAGTGGAATTCAAATTTGAATAGGTCAACAGTTAGAACAAAGAGAAGGATGATCATTCATGCGAGTTAGTTGCATGTTACAAATTTTACAGTTGATGAGAGATGATATATATATTGTGGTTCAACAATCTTATCAGTCAATTAGAAACTAAAAATTATTTTTTTATAAATATCTTTTTATACATATTAATTAATTCGTATTTAATAGTTTTTTTAGTCTTAATTCATATTTAATACTTAACATCATAGATCCAATAAAAAATTTGGACAAAAATGAAACAGAAAATTCAAAAATATTAAAGAATATAGATATGTAAACAAATATTTATAATATTCAAATCATTATTAATTTTTAATTACTATTATTTGGTCTCAAAATAAAATTAAGAAAATAGTTAAGACAACAAAAATAAAATATCCCACAAAAATTTACGTGGTTCATCATTAACTGGTTTAGGGCTACGCCGACAAACTCAGAATATTCTTCCACTATACTCATAGTGTTTTTTAGGAACATCCAAAAATAATTTTGTCGCTATTTTCACTTTCCATTGTAGAAAAACCTTTCCTAAAACTAAACTCTCTCACTCTCCGTTTTTCTGGCTTTACACATATTCTCTTGCTGCACACACTTACGTGTATATATAGCAAAAAAAAGTTAATTTGGCCAAAAGGTTGGTGAGCTACTACCACTAATTTTGACTAACAAACTAGCAAAAATCAAAGACGGTGCAAACAAATCAACAAAATAAAGAAAATTTCAAAATGGGTGGTGCCCACTTGAATAGGACAGCACCAACAAATCTCCTCCTTGCATTCAAGTGGGTTGATTTGTCATGTTTTTTATCATAGTAATCAAGTTCTCCCATGTCAGTCATCAGTACATAGTCATTTACTGGATATTTAATAGATGATTGTCTAACTCTACTAGATCTTCTTAATATTTAAGAACCTTCCGGTGCTGGTGGCTGAACATGAACATCATCATCTAATTCATTCCTTTTTCACTCATTTGGCTTAGCCTTTTATGCCACAATTCAATTGTACTGTTTTTATCCATTACATTCAAAGTGTCTTCGAATAGCTTCACATGCATCACATACAACTTTGAGTCTTTTTTCTTTTGGCTAATACTAAGGAACCTTTGGTAAGCTTCCAATGACTATTTTTGAAAATGCTATAAAAACCTTCATCATAAGTCTGCTTTTGGTGTATTATACCAAACATTGGCTAGTCCATTTTTTTTACCATAAGGAGGTCACTCATTTTCTTCTCCATATATAGTAATTTCTGTCATTTAGACTAATCATCTTCCTCGTCTTAGCCTCCGTAACTTATTTATAGAATTTGATAAATAGTAACCATATATGTAAATAGTGTTAGCAATAATATATATAAATAGTAACAATATATCTATAAATAATACTGGGCTTAATAGTGATAGACTATATAAGAGTAACAATTTTGAGTTAGTATTTTACTATTTACCTCTTCATTATTTTTGTCACTGCATTCCAAGCGGAGAAGTCCAAAAAATTCATTGTAATTTTCTTTTCATCGTAGTACATTTATTTTGAAAATATATATCTATGGATCTAATAATAGTTTTTGATTGACTAGACTTTAAATCAAGAAAAAAAATTCATTTCTGATGTTTAATGTCAAACTAGGCTGCAACCTATTAATTGAAACATTAGAAATTTGAGCTTTAGTATATATTTAATCAGCACCGGTTAGTTTGATTAATTTCCGTGCGTTTAGAGCGGACGCCATGATCTTCGAAAATTAGTCACCATCGCCAAATGATATGTATAAGCTGAATTAGGAATCCAAATTCTATGGTTCTACCTTCACTTGTGTCGCAATTAGATACTTTACTACTTTTCATTTTTTTAAAATATCTCAACTTAAATCAATTAATTTATTTAAGTAAAATATTATTTCATAACTTATGACATTTGGTAGATGGAGCTGTTAAAATAAATCAATTTTGCATTTCAATTGCATGATTGGTATGTTCCATATATTATTTATGGAACACAATCTTATTTTATAACCAGACTCGGTGGATACCTGATTTAATTTTAATGGATTCAGATAGTCATTAAACGGGTTTGGAACTTATTTAAGCGTTGAATTTAATACCTGTGTTTAATTCAGAGTGAATTCCGGTCTACGGAGTTGAACAAAGGTAGGCCCAGGTGAACTATATAATTTAAGCAATTTTTTTTCTTAAAATAAACGGGAATTGAACCCTTTCCCTTAAGAAGTGAGATCGACTTACCATCAAGTTACTTATTATCTTTGTCAAAAATATACGCCTACAATATATATATATATATACTACTAACTAATAAGACATTGTTAGAAGTAATATAATTTTTTACGTAAATAAACTTTTAATAAAATTACGTAAATAAAATTGTAATATTTTAATGAATTGAATTTAATATTTATTTTTATGAAATTTATTAAAATTTAATTATATATATATATATATGTTATTCACATAATATCTTAGTAATTTAAATGAAAGTTTTGTAATATGGTAATAATGAAATTTATTAAAAATGAAAAATGTGTGAATTAATAGAATGTTAACAATGTTGTAATTGATAGATGAACTCCACTATCAACCTTTCAATGATAGTTACAAAATGATCGTAATTTAAAATCTGACTCATTTGGAATATAAAATTTAGATAAATTTTAAATAAATTACAATATAACCCATATAAAATATTACCAATAAATATGCTTACAATTACATTTTAGTATATCTGCGCTTAGTATCATCACATATATTAGTATACTTACACTTTTTAGTTTCATCATATGGATTAAGATGCTTCTATTTTATTAGTATCGTCATATATATTATTGCACTTATACTTAGAAGTCTAGTGTACGTAGCTTAAGGATTACGACAATTATATTTAATAATATTGTACTATGTATATTCTGTAATGAAGACATATGAAACGCAAAACTTTACATAATATTTTGTAATTACACATAACTAGTGTTCGTACCCGCGCGATGCGCGTCACAGTATTAAAAGATGAAATAGCATTTTACAAAATTATTTAAAAATAATAAAATTAGATAATAAAATGATCTTTAAATGCATTATAAATACCCGAATCCGTTTAAATATCTGATTAAAAATTTAGGTACCTTAAACCTGTATAGAAATTCACCTTTAATAACCAAACTCATCCTGAATCCAATTATAATTACCTGTTTAAATACTTAAATCCGTTTATGTTAAAAATATATATTTTTACTTTCAAAAATAAAAAATAAAAAATTATAAAATTATTATTTGGATTTAATAAAAAATAGAATATAAATATTAAATATAATTATAGCATTAATATAATTAAAAAGGGGTATATATATAATTTTATTTATAAAAATAATTATTTTAATTTTTTTAGAATATTAATTAAACAGATAACAGTTAGTGAGTACCCGAGTCTTTAAACCTAATCCAAACTCCGATACGGATAATAAAAATACTATCCGAAACTGTCCCAAACTCGTTTATTCATTACTCAAATTCGCCAAAATCATATCGGATCTTATCGAGTAGCTACCTGATCAAGTAAAATTGTTATCCCTAACTGAGATATGTTTTCTTGAGTGTCTCGCGAAACCTTTTCACTAATAATAGTAAAAGTCATATATGATATAACCTATATAAAAAAATGCACACACACTATTAATATAGTTTTCAATAATGATAATAATTTTTAGAATTTAACTAATTATATTGAAATAAGAAATTATATATTTTTTAATTTTATATTTATGATTTATTATAAATAATTATTTATTTAAAATATTAATGTATAATTTATTTAGTATAGTGTGTCCTAAGTATATGTATGTCCTACTTGTTTAAAAATTAACACATCTTGTACATTCTCGTATCTTGCATCCCATATCCGTACAATTTAGCTCCCAGATATATGAAACTATTCTATATATCAAGCCAATCAATCAATGTATTTTTTTATTATTAATAAAAAATGATGTGTTTTTTTTTTATTTTTTTATGTGATTGAAATAAAAAATTAAGTTTTTTATAAATGTATTATTTATCTTGTGTAGTGTGTCTAAGCATGTGAATGCCATTTTTTTTTTAAATTATCATATCTCGTATGTTCTCATATCTCGTGTCCTGTGCCCATGCAACATAACTCTTGGCATATGAGACTACTCTATATACCAAGCTAATTAATCAAATTCTTTTTTAATCACTAATTAAAAATGAAATATTTTTTTAATTTATTTTTATTTTATTGAAATAAAAAATTAAATTTTTTTATTTTTTATTTATAATTTATTATAAATAATTATTTATTTATTTAAATATTAATGTATTACTTATTCTGTATATTGTGTGCTAAGCATGTAGATGTCTTAGTTGTTTAAAAATTATTATATCATATATAATCTCGTATCTTGTGTCTCGTGTTCTTGCAACCTAATTTCTAATATATGAGACTATTCTGTATACCAAGCCAATCAATTAAGAATTTTTTTAATTGCCAATAAAAATGAATTTTTTTTAATTTATTTTTATCTCATTGAAAAAAGAAATTAAGGTTTTTTAATTTTATATTTATAATTTATTATAAATGATTATTAATTTATTTAAAATATTAATATATTACTTATTATGTGTAAGTATTCTAATCATATAGATCTCATACTTGTTTAAAATTTATTATATCATATACATTTTCGTATATTGTATCTCATGTTCATGCAATCTATGAGACTACTCCATATACCAAGTTAATCAATTAAGATATTTTTTTTAATTACCAATAAAAGGTGGAGTGTTTTTTCTTTAAATTTGTCTCCATGCCATTGAAATAAGAAATTAAGTTTTTATTTATTTTATGTTTATAATTTATTACAAATGATTATTTATTTATTTATTTAAAATATTAATATATTACTTGTTATGTATTATATGTTTTAAGAGTATGAATGTCGTATTTTTTTAAAAATTATTGTATCCCTTACGTTCTCATATCTCATGTTCTGTGTTCGTGTAACCTACTTCCTGATATATGAAACTACTCATATACCAAGCTAATTAACTAAAATTTTTTTAATTACTAATTAAAAATGAAGTGTATTTTTTTAATTTGGTTTTGTCATTTAAATAAGAAATTAAGTTTTATTTTATTTTATATTTATGATTTATTATAAATGATTGTATATTTAATTGAAATATTAATGTATTGTTTATATAGAATAGCGTATTCTAAATATGTGAATGTCTTACTTTTTAAAAATTATTTCTATAATTATATGGATTATTTATTAATTATTTTATAATAAATGATAAATTTACATTAATATATTAGTGTTAGTGATAATCTTTTTTATAGATATTAACCTTAATTTCATTTTATGTTTATAATGTATTATAAATGATTATTTATTTATTTTAAATATTATGTATTACTTATTATATGTGATGTATCTTACGTACATGAATGTTCTATTTGTTTAAAAATTATCAAATCATATATATTTTCATATCTTGTGTCCTTTGTCCATGCAACCTAACTCTTGGTATATAAGACTACTTCATATACCAAGTTAATCAATCAAAATGTTTTTTTTAATTACCAGTAAAAAGTGAAATATTTTTTTATAATTTTTTTTCATGTTTTTGAAATAAGAAATTAAGTTTTTTTTATGTTCATAATTTATTATAAATGATTATTTATTTATTTAAAATATTAATGTATTACTTATTCTGTATTGTGTGTACTAAGAGTGTGGATGTCGTACTTTTTTAAAAATTATCGTATCTCGTACATTTTTATATCTTATGTTATGTGTTCGTGCAACTTAACTTCTGACATATGACACTACTCCATACACCAAATTAATTAATCAAGAATTTTTTTAATTACTAATTAAAACTGAAGTGTATTTTTTTAATTTGTTTTTGTTTCATTGAAATAAGAAATTAAGATTTATTTTATTTTATGTTTATGATTTGTTATAAATGGTTGTATATTTATTTGAAATATTAATATATTATTTATTTAGTTTAACGTGTTTTGAGCGTGTGAATGTCTTATTTTTTAAAAATCATATCCGTAAATATGTAGATTACTGATTAATTATTGTGTAATGAAAAATAAATTTATATTAATATATTAATGTTAGAAATAATCTTTTTTTATAGATATTATTTTGATAAAAATATTATTTAAAACAACTTATTTTTTTAAAATTATATCTTATCTTCTTACAACTATTTTAAATAATTATTGTCCTGCTCACATTTGGCTTTTCCATAAATTTACATTTGACATTTTTACAATACAAACTATTCTATTTTTAAATATATATAGATATACTGTTCATCTATAATAATAATAATACCTTTACGAATAACAGTAATATCAATGAATAAGTAATTTTTCCATTAAAATAACTTAAAATAAATGACTTGCCATAAAAAAGACGTAGTTAATAAGCAAAACTACGTCGTTTTAGCTTAGGGTAAAATGAAAACGTTCTACAAAGTCTCAAACAACTCAAACGCCATGTTGAAGTGAAGACCTTCCCTACGCTACGCGACGCTCTTTACTCCTAAAGCCGCAGTTTTCCTTGAAGATCTTCCCGTTGCTTTTGTTCTTTTGGCCATCATCTCACCGTTCCGTATTCTGAAGTTTGAAGGCAACACCCACTGTTTTGTTTTTATTTCATTCACAGTTTTCTGTTTCTTTTTCATTCTGCTACGTTCCTTTTTGGTTTTTATAAACATAGTCGATGATTTATTTGCTTTTACTTTTAATTCTATTTTTGGTTTTTCTGCTTGCTATATCCCTTTTTTCTTTCCTTATTTTTATATGAAGATAGATGATGTTTTGTTTGCACTTTAAATTTATTTCACTCTTAGCTGGTTCGTTTCTTTTATTTTTTTTATTCATTGATCTTGAATTTCAACTGCACATTTAATATCACAACCAAACAACCAAAAAAAGCTTACGAGCAATTCCAGTCACTTCTCCAATTGGACTGGTTAGTAATGAAATATTGTTTATACATATATATATATATATAGCCACAGACTTCCTTGAGCATCTTCCCGTTCCTCTTTTTCTGTCGGCCATCATCTTGTCATTCCGTTTGCTGAACTTCGACATCTACAACCACAGGTTTGTTCTTTATTTTTTTTATTTCATTCACAATTTTTTTTTCTAAAATTTTCATTTTGCTGTGTCCCTTACTCATTATTTTTTTGGTTTTATAAACAGAGTTGATGATGTATTTGCTATTACTTTTAATTCGCAAATTTATTTTTTATTTTCCTTTATCCATTTTTATTTCATTTTTTATATAAAGACAGATGATGCTTTGTTTTTGCTTTTAATTAATTTCATTATCAGGTCATCATTTGCTGTTAATACTGTGTTCAATTATTCCTGAATTTGAAATGCACATTAAATAACAATAACAGCGAAAGCTGGGAATCAATTCCAATCACTTCTCCAATTCGATAGGTTAGTAATGAAATATTATATATGCACTTCTACAGCAATAGTCTTCCTTGAAGATAATCTGGTTGCTTCATTCTACTAACATATGGCTTGATTAACAGCTAGAATTAGTTATTTTTTCCAAAAAGGGCTTTAAGAGCGTAACAATTTCAACTAGAGTAAAGCTTTTAAGGTGGTTAGTGAATGATTTAGCAAATAAGCATATATGAAAATCCTATGTTTATTATCTCTTCATCCTCTTCTGCACAGCTGACGTGCTTTGCAAGTGTAGAATTGCTCTTCAGCCAGGTCTTTATAATGTTTTTATTATTTCATTTGCAATTGTTTTTTCTCGTTTGCTTTATTCGTTTTTAGTTTAATGGGGTTTTGATTTTTTTTTTCTTTTGGTACGCTGACGTAAACACGTAGAAATGAGGAATTCTTGATTACAATGTGGGACGAATTTTGATTATAAAAAATACGGTAATGATACCCAGCTTGAATGGCGGGTATCACGATATTAGATAATTGTGTTAAAAAGGCATTTGTGGGATCAAGCCATAAAAGTAAAAGGGCGTATAATACTTGTAGTCAAAATACATCCAGAGGAGAGCTGTGGGGTAATTGAGTAATTGTGATAGTGGAAGGCTAGGGAAGACACAAAAATAAAGGAGAGAAGCGGGGGTAATTGAGTAATTTTAACAATGGAAGGCAGGGGAAGACCCAAATGAGGCAGAGTCCTTTAGAGGTAAAGTGTGAACGAAATCCCTAGGTGCATATGATGACAGAGTGATCACAGAGGAGAAATGGACGGAGCCAATATGGACTGTAGTCGTGGCCGTCGTTTATAAACCAGGTAAGCTACTGTTTGCCCAATGTTTGCAATTAATTTCTTCCCAAGAGGTGAGGCTGTAAATGTGTAATCTGCATTGCATATGAAAAATGAAATGGAAAGGCCAACAACATGTTAGGTAGCCCATAGCAATATTATAATTGAGGTTGAATGTTGATGCATGGTTCGGACGATATTAAGCAGTGAAAATTTAAAAAATGGAAACAAAAAAACAGTAGTACTGAATATTGGCTGGGAAAAGATGAGTTTGATGAAGCAACGAATGCATAGTTCCCATCCAATTGTGGACTAAATTATTAATTGGTTTTGAATCAATTAGTAATTGAGTGCAGGAAGGGGGCAGATAAAGTTGCTGGCGAAAGGGAAAATTTTGTACCTATCCCAATAATGTATTTAGACAAACAATGCAGAAGATATGAACGAAGTTCAAACAAGCGCACCAGATCGATAAGAAATGAGGTGAGAAGATGTATTATTGTGTTGATTTTGAGAATGATGGATGATTAATTAATTTATATGTTTTGTCAATACGTAAATCCCAAATATACGATGCAAGTCGTTAGCGCTTAGAGCATTGGTGAATGAGTTAAGTGAAACACAAGGAATGGGTTAAGGAGTTAGGTTTTGGAGAGCTCCTTAGATTGCCAGAAATAACATTAAACAGATAGTTGTGTTACTAGCTTTGTGAGAGATTCAATACAGAGAAAGTATATGTAGAGCTACCAAGAGGAGTTACCATTAGGATAGTTGCAAATCATGTGGGATGGGTTTTAGGTATCCCAGCCGGAGGAAGTGCTCCTTATCGACCTTGACAGAGAAAGGTGAGAAGAACTCGTTAAGAGGATAATGGGTCAATACAAGGGATGTAAAGCGATTGTGGAGGTAGAGGTCATGAAGAAAATAAAGACAACTACAAGTAAAGAAGAATTTTAGTAACACTTTTTGCTTTATACTCTAGGTGTGTTGTTATGTCCAATGTAATATACTAGGTTTAGCCCCCATCTATTGGAAATAGTTGCTGATATTAAAGTAGCAATTCAAATTAATTGGGTCGAGTTTGTGTTGCAATGGTTAGTGAAAAGTGTTGAGCGGTTTAAGGAGGCATTAAAGAAGACGGGCAAAGCCAGCGGGCTAGGAGGATGTGTATTGTTTCTGAAGGTATGACAATTAAAAAAATAGCGATGCGTGAATGAGTTCGGAATTGATTTGGAAAAATAGAAATGTACTTTTTTTTTATTGAAACCAGTTAGATGAGTTTGGAAATTGCTCTAATTTCAAATTGGAAATTGCTCTAATATGAATGTCGTACCTACTAATTTCAATTTTGCTATTGTTGAAGATCTTCTACCTTGACCATTTGGATCTAGGCCGAGCTATGAAATGGGATGTTTTTCCAAGGGTCTGTGCTTGGGATAAGAATGTTTTACACACTGCAATAGCATCTGATTCGTGTTTAGGCAGTGGCTTTGCCGACGAGAGGTCAGTTAATCATTGAATAAATCACTGGTGATGTAATTTATTATTTCCTGAACTATAAAAAATTATTGGCTCAAGGTTATTACAATACTCTATTTTGATGATTAACAAAAATAATAAATTGAATGAATTATTTTGTAGATTGTGCTAAAGTCTTTTGCAGGAATTTAAATGGAAAAACCATCAAGTGAAGATTCAACAAATCCTATGGAAGATCAAGATTTAAGATACTCTTGAAAAATTGAAGATTTGGTTAGTGTCTCATGGTATCTTAGGATTATTTAGTATCTTGTTAAAATAGAAAGAAGATCTATGTCATATTAAGAATATATATAAATATCTTCTTCAATTTTTAAAATACATTTCCTAAAAGATTTGTTTTTCTTAAACAAATGTTTGAAAATCTTAGAGGAAATATTTTATTTCACAAAATATATTTCAGGATTTGAATTTTTCAAAATGTGATTTAAAAAGATTGTCTTTTAAAAATAATCTTTGATTTGAAATTCTCTTTTGAAAATAAT
>CANUEX010164282.1:0-14898 GCA_948099535.1 Jatropha multifida | reverse complement strand
GTTTTAAGCATTTTTATGTATAATGGAAATTTTATGATTTATTTCTAAGCATTTCTTTTATATGAAATATGTTTAAGTACCTTATTTAGCACCACTGAGTCTTCCACTTAGCGTATTGATTTTCATCACGCGTAGGTTGTAAGCATTGGGTGCTACTTGAATATCAGAGGCGTAGCATCAAAGAAGAAGTTTTATTTTTGGGTAGGATGTGTAGTAAGATGTAACAATATCATGTATAGATTTATTGTAAAGTGTTGAGGTTGTAAATATTGGATTTGTAAATTTATAAGAATTGTGATTAATTAAGTAATAACTTCATATTATATTTGTGGCATACTATTGTTAATAAATATTCCGCAGAATGAATGATAAAATTTTATGTTAAAACTTGTGTGAATGAATAGGTATTTAGAAGTGTTGTGTGACTGATTGAGTTGATATGGAGTTTTTGGAGATTTGGAGGAATAAATATTGGAAGTGTATTTGTTTTCTTTATATGGCAAGTTAATTTTTAGGGGAAAACTCTTGCTAATTTTTCGTAAGGATTTCCTTAAACTTTATCTTATAAAAATATTACTTGCCTCCTTATGGAAACTCAGCGACTTCTAATGTATGATCTAGAGTTATTAAGTAGGATAAGACGGTGCTCCGGCACCGAATGTGGCATTTGTCGTTTGGTCCTCCGAGATTGGGCGGCGGGTGTTACACCTAGAGTAGGACAGTACCAGGCCAATGGCTCAGCACTGAATGTTTGTCCTCTAGAAGTAGCTAGTTGCTTGGGTCTGACTGCCGAAGACTTTTTGCCTTCCGATCAGATAGTGAGGGCATATGAAAACACTCGACGAGTGACTTTGGGCGTGGCTGAGCTAGAGGTCATAATCTAGCCCAAAGTAATGACTGTCCCCTTCCAAATGGTGAATTTCTCAGTTTGCTTCAATCTCCTTTTGTGCTCGATTGACCAATAAGAGGTGTTCATGAATGACGGGGAGTGTGCCTTTTATAGGCAGGGGGGTGGTTGAGCCGGCCTGGTTGGCGTCAGCCACCCCAAAGACAATGCCAGAGGTCTGATTTTTAGTGTCGACAGAGGTTCTTGGCGGCTGCCCTGTCGGCGGAGGTTTTCGACGACTGTCCCGTCAATGCTGACACTGGATGATTGGCGCCGTCGATCCTGGCTAATTACTAGGATGCCCTTCACCTTTTTTTCAGGGTTTTTGGGCTTCCAAGAGTCCGTTTGAGGCCCAAACGACGTTCGATCAAGCTGATTCTTCCGCCGTTTGAACCATGGCAGAATTTTTAATGCCTGGTGCTTAAATCATGGTCAACAGGTATTTCCCCTTAACCAAGAAATTAATCCCTAGTTTTAAACTTTTCTTTTATATCAAGCTCTCAGTAGAAGACTATGGGCCTCTCTTCAGGCTTCAGATTTACTAAAAGGACAGCATGGAACATCCCTCTTTAATCTGTTCATGATTACTAACTGAGTGAAAGTAGACCCTGCAAACCTCATATAGCCCATCCAAACACCTTTGCAGAATTGTCACCTAGAGGAGCACATAGAGTAGTCCAATTTCCTTATACCTGAACTTGAACTTGTGTCATAGACAAAACTTGAGTCAGAGTCTAGTTCAGCGTCTAGTTCAAAGTCTTTTGAGTCCTCTAAGTACTTGAGTCAAAGTCCAGCTCAATGTAACTACCAATTATGGCACTTTTATCAATAATAAGAAATTTTAGATTTTTTATTACCCTTTCTCCACCCTGAATGAGAGTGCGAGCAAAATAAAAAATGAAAAAGAAAAACAACAGAAAGAATAAATAAATAAATAAATATTGGAAAAGAAAATGAACCAAAGCATACATTTATTGTGCATGAAGGTGATTGTAAATAGGTGTTGATAGAGCTCATTAAGCAGTATTCAGATTGCTTCGCATGGACAACCAGTGATATGACCGGTATAAATCTTGCCATTATCATTCATAACATTCCTACATACGATCATATCAAGCCAGTAAAATATAAACTCTAAAGGTAGAAACCAGAGATCTCTCTTAGAATTAAAGAAGAAACAACTAAGTTACTAGAAAACAACTTCATCGAGGCCATTGATTATTCGACATGGTTGGCCAACGTAGTACTAGTTCCCAAGAAAGATGGCAAGATTAGAATTTATGCCGACTATCAGGATCTAAATAAGGCCTGTCCTAAGGATGACTTTCCTCTACCCCATAACGACTTGCTTATTGATAGGATTGTAGGGTCTAATGTGATTTCAGTCACAGATCTCTATGCAAGGTATATTTAGGTACCATTCAATCAGCTAGATAAGTCGAAGACTTCATTCATCATAGAATGGGTACCTTTTGCTCCAAAATGATGTTGTTTAGTCTGAAAAATGTTGGGGCCACTTACCAGAGGATGGCTACCATAATCTTCCATGACTTAATGCATAGGAATGTGGAGGTGTATGTTGATGACATGGTTATCCACACTAGGGATGAGCCAAGTCACCTAGTTGCTCTCAAGCAATTCTTCCGTAAACTTCGACACTATAATCTAAAGCTCAATCCCATGAAATGCCTCTTCAGAGCTCCATCCAGTATCTTCCTAGGCTACATGGTATCCAAGGGAGGGATTGAGATTGACCCTTCAAAGTCCAAAGGCATCATCGAGATGCAGCCTCCTAAGACAAAAAAGGAGATTAGAGGGTTCTTAGGCCGCCTTTAGTATATCTGTCAGTTTGTCTCACAGTTAACAGACACCTGTGGACTGATCTTCAAAAAGTTGCAAAAGGATGCTCTGAAAACTTTGGATGTAATGCTAGAAAGCCTTTGAACAGATCAAAGCATATCCACTCAATCCCCCAGTTCTCTAGCCTCCTAAGTTGAAAAGCCACTCCTCCTCTATTTATCAGTAATAGGTGAAGCCATCAGGGCTATGCTAGTGCAAGAACCAGTAGATTCTCATAAAGAGAATGTTGTTTACTACCTGAGTAAGCAAATGCTAGAAACAAAATTGAAGTATAACAAGATTGAGCAGCTCTGCCTAGCCTTCACATGGGTTTACATCAAGCTCTAGCAGTACCTTTGCTCCTACACTACTCATTTCATTACTGACCAAAGTCCCTTGAAATTCCTTATGGAGAGCCCAGTTCTAGATAGTATGATGGCTAAATGGGCTACTACCTTTGTAGCATTTGATCTAAAGTTTATTGCAAAGGAAGTAATCAAAAGTAGTGTGATAGCAGATCACCTAGCAGCATCTCCTGGTAATGCTGATGTAGTAGACATTAGGTTTCAAGATGAGGACATTCTACAGATTTAGACATATCAGTGGCAGATGTACTTTGATGGGGTGGTCATAGTAACTCCAGATGGGGAGCGACTATCCTTCAATATTAAGTTGACATTCTAGGTCACTAATAACGAAGCATAATATGAAGCTTATATTGCTGGATTACAAGCAACTTTGAGTATTCAGACTTCACTCCTAATGTTTTATAGGGACTCCATCCTGATAGTCTCTCAAGTAATGAAGAAATGGAAGATCAAAGAACAGTGTTTAATCCCATACATCCAACGGCTATATCAGTTGGCTCAACAATTCAAAGAATTGTCATTCCACTACTTGTCCTGGACCAAGAATTAGTTCACTAATGCACTAGCAACACTTGCCTCTATGGTTGATGCCAACCCTGACATGATCATTGAACCCGTAAATATTCAAATTCACCAATAGCCAACCTATTGCTGCAATCTTCAGCTCGCCAATGGTGAGCCTTGCTACTGGGATATTCAAACTTGGTTGAAAAAATAAGAATACCCTGAAGGTGCCTCTATATCTGACAAGAGGAATCTCTGAGAGTTATTGAAGAGTTACCTCTGCAAGGATGGTATTCTGTACAAATAGACATGGAATCAAGCACATCTCAGGTGCATAACTGAGGAAGAAGCTCAACAGATTATAGAATGGGTACACAGCGGAGAAGAAGGCCCCCACATGAACGGAATGACTCTTGCCCATAAGATAACCAATAAGGGTTATTATTGGCTTACCATGAGATCAGACTGCACCAAAATTTATTCAGAAATGTCATAACTGTTAGACTTATGCCAAGCTTCAAAAGTTGCCCCCAGTGGCTCTTTATCCTATCACTACACCATGGCCCTTTGCGACTAGGGGAATTGACATGATTAGCAAAATCACTCCTAAGTCCTCTAATCAGCACAAGCACATTCTAGTAGCCATAAACTACTTCACCAAGTGGGTACAAGCTGCCTCCTACCATGTTCTGAAATCCAGAAAAATAGCTCAATTCATCAGAAAAACATCATATGTAGAGATGGAGTTCCTTTTGACATCAAATAGACATTAGGTCTCACTTCTAGGAAAAAGTCTTCATCCTAATGACTAATTACAAAATCCAACGCCATCGCTCTTTACCATACAGGCCCCAGACCAATAGACCAGTTGAACTAGAAAACAAGTCCATCAAGAAAATCCTCCAAAAGATGATTCACAATCACAAAAGTTAGCATGAACAATTGCCTTTTGCCTTATGGGGATACAAAACCTCCATTAGGATGCCAAGCAGGGCAACACCTTACTCATTTGTTTACAAGATGGAAGCAGTCCTCTCTATCAAAGTTTAGATCAGATCAACCAAGGTCATGGTAGAAAGTTAGTTACTCAAAACAAAATGGGTCCAAAATTATCGCAACTAGTTGAATGCTATCGACGAGAAAATGCTAAAAGCTCTTAATTAGATTCAGAGCTATCAATAGAAAATAGCTAGGCACTTCAACAAGAGAATCCGATATTGAAAACTCAAAGAGGGTTTTCATATACTCAAGGAATTCAGAGCTCCTGTTCAAGATCCTAGGGTAAATTCAGGCCAAACTGGGGAGGCCCCTAGACACTAAAGAAAATCCTCTCTAGAGGTGGCGCCATCTTGTCAGACATAGATGGCAATGAGTTCACTAATCCATGCAACTCGAATCACCCCAAAAGATACATTGTGAATGTATTCAGGCATTAGCACTAGAAATATTGCTCCTTATGTCACCGTTAAGCCTAACTATGCTGACCTGACTCCCGAAAATATGTTCCAAAAGTATGGGATACGTAGGTAGCCCAATATGTGGATGTGGTCACAACAATAATAAAAATACATTTTTGCCCCCTCTTCTCTTGAAAATTTCAAATGTTCTATGCTAAAATCAAAACGAATCAAGCGAAGCTGAAAACCTGCAAGGGCAAGCAGCTTAGGAAAAATTAGAAGCTTGCTAAGTTGAAAACCCAAAATATGTTAGGGCAGCCTGCTAGTCAAAAACTCAAAAGAGTGGCTTAGGCAATAATTAAGGCTTAAAAGCGGCAATCTTATAAAGGATAAAACTAAATTTCCTTCTCAAAAGTATCAAAATGATTCCCTTTTTACATATTTTAAATCAGTACAAGCTATATAAAAAGACAATCATAAAAGCCCTATCATTCAGGCATCTATCCCTGTCATTTGTCTATCTGTGTTAGTCATATATGTGCTCACAATCCAGAGTGTCAAAAACCAAAAGTGTGTCAGCTGAACCCTCTATACATCATGGGTTACTATCCTATTTCAAAGCCCTCACAAAATACGAGCTGAGTCAAAAATCAAACAAAAATCCTACCCTATCAATATAAGGTCGGCATGCACCGATGGACTAGGCAAACCGTCTGTGCCGCCTCAGAGGCATCTCCCTAGAGTCATTAGAATCCCTCGGTTCAATTCGTTTGGTAGAGTCTAAGGTAATCTCAGTCACCACCTGGAGCCTAGAGTCCATCTCTCGAGTCAGAGTCGCTCTGTGCTCTCTCTCCCAGTCTCTATGCTTAGCAACTCACTAAGCCTCATAAGCAGCAAACTTACCCCCGGAAACTCTAGCCTCAACCACATCAACCCCTCTCGACTAGCTACCTAGTATAGCAATAGTAATCTGAGGAGAAATCAATATATCCCAAAAAAGAGCTTTAGTCACCATGCTTAGCATCTGATATCAAGTTGTTCGAACTAGAAATCAGCTAATCTCATGCCAATCACACCTCCATAAAATCTAATCTGGCCTCAGCATGAACAACCACTGAAGCCACTCATCCTCTAACCCATGTCTCACCACGACTCATCTAGATCGATACTGAGATGGCTCATACGGGCGACGTGGTGGTGGCTTCACTAACCTTTGATGATCCCTTAACCAAACCTATAAGATCAGACATTGCACTGTGACATAGAAAAGAAATAGACATTTGCATGCAATACCCCCTTATCCAAACAGATTCAGGTGTAACATAATAACAATAGTTCAAGTCTCTTCCCAAAGCACGCACGACCATACCCTTCTTAGACCCTTAAATAGGCATTCATATGCAACCACAGCCTGACCCTTTCCTTAGAAACACCCTATCTAAGCATAAAAAAAATTAAATTTGAGAATGCTTACCTAAAGCAGGATCGCACTAGCTAACTAGATCTCCTCCACCCTGTAAGCTTGGTCAAGGCTTAGAATAGTCTCTGCTAAAGCCACACTGGCAATCCCGGCACCTCACTCCCTCTAAAGGACCAGGTCTGCCACTCTTAGATCCTCCAGCCTACTAAACTAGTATGTATACTAGTGCTTACCAAGTAGAAAACCAAAGCCCGAGTCCTGAATCTTTAGTTCTCCAAGTCAACGAACCCGAGTGGATCCAAATACCACTTGACCAACCCGGATAAATCTACCAGATCTTTTACTACCAGCTCCCTAGCCTCTACCATAGAGAGACCTAGCATCCTTATGATCTTCCTAAAAAGCCCGGTCCCAGTTGGTGCAGCCATCGAAGCCCTCTCAAAATTACTACGCAATAAAGCCGCAAACTCCTCGTATGTCATACACATCTCAAAATGTGTACCAAAACGAAAAACATGAGTTTATGGATCCCACAAGTGCAAACATGCATCCATAAAATTCTGATCTATCGGCAATCCCCTCAGCATCACCAAAGAAGCCATACTGTACCGGCTCAAATTAATCTTTTCGACCTTTGTTAGACTTAGTCCATATTTGCATGCCATAACTGATGCATGGCTCCATTTTTGGGCAAAGTATAAAATATGGGAAAATCAGGCCCCAGGCCGAAAAACGATGATGTTTTGGAGCCATAAATGAGGTATTAATAGGCCTCCAATTTCCACCCCCCAGAATGCGTCGATGCCGATAAGGCCATAATGGGCACTGGTAAGCGCTAAAATGACTCCATTCTAGCTTGAACAAAGTGCCAAAATGGCACCATCCTGGCAAATAGTGGCGTTGATTTCAAGCTATCTGGCATTGACATGTCCCTTTAGCAAAGAAAGGGGAAAAGAAAATAGAGAGAGAAGAAAATCCGGACAAGAAAAAAAACAAAAATTGGCATATCGGGTCTGGTTTTCTCAAAAACACTCCCTAAAAAATTGAGCTTAACCATTAGAAATGACATCTCATGCATCATGCATATCTATTCTGCTTAGACTAACCATGATTTTCATATCAGCACATAAGAACAGAGCGATCAACGCTAACTTAATAAAAAAATAGGGCGACCAGCACTAATTTAGAGGAACAGAGCGATTAGCACTAACTTAATCCAAAAATAGGGCGACCAACACCAATCTAGAAAAACAGGGCAACCGGTGCCAATTGAGACAAAAATAGAGCGACCAACACCAATCCACAAAAATGGGGTGACCACTGCCAATCTAAGAAAATAGCGCGATCAGCACCAGGCCAGCTACAAACTAGGTCACTAGGACCAAACTCATTCATAATAAGGCGATTAGCGTCAAAAGTAAATACAAGACAGGCAAGTCAGTGCGACATACGGGCAACCAGTGTGACATTTAGGCAATCAATGCAAGTCATAAATTCAAGCATCCAGTGCAAACATAATAAGCAGAATAGACGTGCATAAAATAAAAGATTCTGTTGGAATGGATAGCAATCTTATAAAATTTGATGCTCAAATCAGGGCGCACTAGCCCAAAATGTACTAATTTGGCGACCAGTGTCAACAAAAATGTCTCGTAATTAAGAAAGTCCTACTGCCTATGCTTCCTTGTTCATTCCTCCCCCAACCAGCCTCGAGTTACCTATCCTCTCGTGGGTAAGGGAATCAAAAAGTGAAAGTAGAAAGGGTTTAGTGGTGACTATCAAGATCTAGCTAAATAATAATAATAATAATAATAATAATAATAATAAGAGGAGAGGGATAAAAGGATTTTACCAGTACATCAGTAGGAAATGTTGGGCAACCGTCAGGCACCCCCTCTAGCACTGTGTAGTAAGTGGTCCTCCCCAAGTCAAAATAAGGGACCATATCTTGCCATTCCAGCCTCAAGCAAAGGGAGATGTTGGTAAACTGAGAACCCTTAGACACAGGAGCATGACTGGTTGAGGATGATCCTCCACTTACGGAGGTGCTAGTGAAGGTTAAAGGGTGACCAGTCAGGCCAAATCCAACTCCCATACCCACTGCTACATTAAAGAAGACCTTTGGGTCTATATCAAAGTCAAAATATTCCATGGGCTCCATGCCACTGCTCTACCTTTGTGATGACGATCTAGGCCCCTTATTTGAAGACCTATCTAGAGGGTGTTCAACCCGAAGAGCCAATGTAGCTGCAACCCAATCAGCATAGGTGTCCCCAGCAAGCAAGAATGACTCAATCAGTTCTCCTAGTGCCTTCTCATTCTGGTTCTCGATGCCGATGCCATCCAATATATCCACTAAAGGGTTGGCTAGGATCCGATACAGGCCCATGATTTGATGGTAGACTCACACACCCAAATAGTAACGCCTAATTAACCCGCACCTCAAAAGGACTTAGCTATGCATCATAGTCCAAGTTTGCTATAAGTTCCACTCCAAAGGAGTGTCTAGGACATGCTAAAACATGCAAATCTTCACCTATGAAGAGAAGACACCCCCAGATGTCAAAAGTCTAACCTCAATTAAAAGAAAGGGTGCGTGAGCCACATAGCACATACCTGAGCTATAGATAGGCCATTAAATCTCCTCCTCAGAGCCAGATGACCCTTTTGGTATACCGTCCTATCAAAGCTGGCCTAAAGCTGCGCATCACCAAAATTTGCAGAGGCACATCCTGAATCAGCACAGGAGCGATGAAAGGAAAAAGGAAGAAAGCTAAGGCCTAAAATATAGGAGTCAGGTTTCAACATGAAAATAGACAATTCCAAAGAATACGCAAGCAGAAAGCGATTCGAGGAAAGCGTACCTCCCAAATATGCGTAGTACCTCCCAACCTAGTTCAGCCACAGCGACTCTATCTACTCATAGCGTTGTACATCATCACCATGAAAGCATCGCTCCAGTCATACTATCTAAGCAACCTCTAGTCCACTAGGGATATTGTGAAGGAAAGATCTATGTGGTCTGCCCAGTCATGCATAATCGTGCATCCCAAGATCAAAAGGGGGGAAGCACGGGTCAGCCAATCAGTAGTGGCTCTCTCCCCCCCCCCCCCCCTTCTCGACTTAGCTCTCCCAGCTGGTCACATAAAGTACTATGATGGTATGACTCACTAACACCAAGATTTAGAGTAAAACCTAGTAGATCTGTGAAATGCTCAAGTGTCAGTATGGAGGAGTCTACCTCAAGTGGGCGAGGGCAAAAATGAATCCCCATTAGAATACCAAACTCGAAGGGTGTAAGTGTCCACTCTCCAATACCAATATGGAAGGTATCAGTGGTTTCCCACCATCTCTCTGCCAGTGCCCTCCATAAGGGGAAGTAGGCATGGACACTCTCCATTTTCACTAAATATTGCAAACCAATAGGGGCTATCATCTTAGTGACAGTAGGGTACCTCTGCATTACCCCTGCCACTATACTAAGGTCCCCTCGTTCTCCTCTGGAATGGGCTCTCACCTGTCAGGTACATGCACAAACACACAAAAGCACAAATATCAATTCAAGTTCAAAGTCCTATATGCATATCTAGCTAACACACTAACAGACACCACAATGCAAAATGTTATATGCAGCGAAACTAACATTACATGTAGGAACTATCAGAGTCTTCAGACCAACTACTAGGGTTTTCAAACCAACTACTAGGATTTTCAGACAAACTATAGAGTTTTCAGTCCCATAACATTCAGGCCATTAGTAGGGTTCTCAGACCAACTACAGAGTTTTTAGGCTCATAACAAGCACTTAGGCCATTAGCAAGGTTTTCAGACCAACTACTAGGATTTTTAGGCTCACATTAGAGTATTCAAATGCATCAAACTTATCTTAGGATCAATCACAAGGACACAGGAGGTCAAACCACGATTTAAGCCAAAATAGGTTGCAAGGGAAGAATTATGGTTTTCCCAGCAATCAGGAACCACACAGTAAAATACAATCGGACTTCGATCGGGACCATCTATAGGGTCTAAGGAGACTACGTCTTCAATTAGAGACAAAATCAGACGTAAAATCTAAATAGAAAGATCTTAGGGTAAAAGTGTAATATGGGGAAAGTATAAAGACTAATCCAAAAAAGTACTGTGCTATGCCCAATGATTGAAAGATGAGATTTCTGATCCTTCAAGATAAAATCAGCTTTGCCGGAGGTTGTCAAAGGAGTATGCCTTAGTTATTGGGCCATCCCTTCTGGACAACGAAGATCTTTAGAGAATTCAAGTAAAAAAGGGAGAAGGAGGAAATGAGGTCACCCCCTTCCCTATTTATAGGAAATAGGGAGGACAAGCCTTGCCCCTACATGAAGAATAGACTTCCCAAGACTCATCCCAACTCCAACCAATAAATGCTCACAGTCAAAATGTCCATAATAGAATTTTGGATTCATTCGTAGATTCCAATCTGACAGATAACCATAGAAAAGCCCCGAAAAACCAGATAGATTGGACCGGCTCTAGAAAAATTTTCCTAGAATTAAACGAGACTCACACAGGATGTTCCAAACATCACCATTGACCATTAGGCATGGTATTCAGACTACATTTACTTTTACAAGTGTTGAAATTGGGGTCCAATAGACAGAGCCATGATTAGCTCTAATCTCTCAAATAGGGCAAACTGTTGACCATGATTTTAGCAGCAGGCTCTAGGAAAATCCACTATGGTTCTAACTGTGACAGAATCAGCCTGATCGGACGTCATTTGTGCCTCAAACAGACTCCCAAAAGTCCAAAAATCTAGAAGCCAAAGGGGAGAGACATTATGGTAATTAGCAAGGATCGGCACTGGCTAGCCCAATGGCGATGCTAATCAAGCTGTCGCCGGGATCGACTAGGCTGGCTTAACCACCCCCTTTGCTTATAAAAGGCACACTTCCCCCTCATTTGACACACCTCTTATTGTTTGATCGAGCACTTCTCAAGCATCAATGACTCGCATTCTCACTTTTATGAGTCTACAACCAGAAAGTTCGGCTTTGCTCATCCTCCATAGTTGAGTTTAAAGCCCGACTTGGCTCTCAAAAGTCGATCCTTTCAACTTTCAATCACACTTTAACCTTCGTCAGGCCAAAGCTACTGTTAGGTTATTAATTATTAATTAAATCTAGCGATTGATTAATAATTCATCATTTAATAATATTATATAAGACTATAATATGGGTCCTTACACCCTACCTCGCATCACAAGCATGAGGGTATAATCACTCAAACTTAGACTTTGTCAATTAAGCTCGTCCATCCGACATGTTATCAACTGTTAAAGCCTCGTCCGTCCAGCACTATGCTTGCTTTAAGCCCGATCCATCTGGTAAACTAAGCCCGATCTGCCCGGTGAAAGCACAAAACCAATTTTCAAACTATGCCCGAAATCAACAGGCACACTAGTAAGCCCATTCTAAGAGTGGCACCTTTAAAATCGTACCGTCCTAATTGATGATAGAACTTCGTGCACCCATATCCTTATGCAAACGAGGTACGAAGGCATACCTATGGATTTCAGCCTAGGTACCAGAACTAACCGATCGAGATTTAGGGGAATGTGTTGTACGATCTAAAATCCTCGATAACGAGGCTAGAGTTGGGCTCCCTTTTGAATTACACAACCTTTATTCCAGTTGCTTACTTTTAATGCACTATATTCTAGATATTAACATGCATTCTAAGTATGTCCATGGATCAATAAACTGACATTCATGCAAAACAACAATTTTAATTTTCAATTAGACCCATATTTTTTTATCCACACGTAATGAAGACAAAAACAAAGTCCCCAAACCTAATAATTTGAGGCTAATGCATTTTATCTATTGTAGAATACTTATGGAGTGAAACACGGGATGGTTTTTACCTTGTATGTTCCCCAAATATAAAAAAAATTAAGGTGGCGACTCTAACACACTACACACAATCGAAAGCGATCCAAAGAGCCGAACCCAACACTACATAAGCACTAAATGGAGCTATGAAACTAATAAAATTGGTAATCATATCAATTAATAAAAAAAAACTAGCTGCATATAGGGCTAAACTAGAACAAATCGAGAAGGGATCGCAAGGGGGTTCTGTCCAGTCTCAAGATTTCCAATTTCTCCGTGATGAATCGACAGATGGGACAATCCGATCAAACTCTATCCTTGGGTCTTTCCCCAGGTGCCCAAGAGAGGGCTCACAACATTATAATCAAGAATTTTCTCCCTCTTACCAGAGTCACTTAAGGACCCAGTACCTTCAAAACTTTAGAGCTCTTATTGCTATTGCCACCAAAATAGAGGACCTGATCTAGTCAGGATAGATTATAGAGAATCAAGCTTCTTCCTCCAAATATAAGAAGCCCCAAACAAGTTATCATGTAGTTCCTTCCGGCCTTTAGAAAGGCAGTGAGGTGGCTAATCTGACCGACAAAAGACAACTCCCTCCTCCTCCTCGAGGATTAGTTGCTTGAATAAATAGATGCAACTTCATAAATCTTAGGGTTCCTCTCTCATTCATCTTTCAAAATGCTTTAGATGACAAGTTGATACAGCCCCTGGAACCTAAAACCCATACCTATTATTGTCCCAAAACACTATAACCTAAACTCCTTCTATTCTTTCCATCAGGGACCTGAACACAAGACTAATGACTACAAAACCCTGAGGCATAAGATCCAAGACATGGTGGAAAGTGGTGAGCTACTTCCTGTTCGACCCAGATTAGACATAATCACCAACCCTCTCCCTCATCACCATAACAATATCCACATGATCCACCAAGAGCCAAATTATGACTTGGTGTGTGATAATAATCAATGCACTGAGTATAAAACTCAGTGGTGCCAAATAACTTAATAATACAATAAATAAGGTTGCCTAAGCAATAAGCCTAAAATATAATTTAAAATACTTAAATCAAATATAAAAATACCAAAAGTACATAAATCAATGAAAATATTTCAAGAATCATAAATATAAGTATTCTTAAAAATAAATTCACAATATGTCAAATATAGGAAAAGTTCCATAAATACAATATATTTTCTTTTTTCCTTAATAACAAAATAGAATTTATTCTTAGTTGAGGGCTCATACGTAAATTGAGAGAAATATAATCACATTCAATTTCGTAGATATCAAAAACAGAGAATTGGCCTATGAAAGCGCCACTGGATAACTGGCCTGTAACGCCTTGATTTATGGAATTATGATTAATGACTACTGGATTGCTAATTGGTACCAAATTGGGGTATTGGTATGAATTTCAATTCAAAAATGTTATTTTCATAATTATTTTGTCTAGATTGTGATTCATGGGTTACATGTTATTTGTTTGATTATCCATGCATTTAATGGTGTCTAGATTGCAATTTGGGAAGTTGTGCCTTAGGAAGCCTAGTTATGGAATTTAATGTGATACGGTTCTAGTTGCACCTAGATATTTGGAATTGAGAGAGAGAATGGTGTTAAATTGATTTGAATTAGGCAATAAAATAATTAATTTGGTATTTGATTCAATTATTGGTTTATGATTTTCAAATAAGATTTATTGATTATTATTGTTACTCATTTATTATTTGAAGTATTATTTGTTAAAGTATAGTTTTAATTGTATTAATGGTATTTAATTTATGGGTATTTTATTAAATGGGTTTTAAAATAAGTGGGCTTATTTAATTATGGGCCATTTTGTGTTTTTTTAAAAGAAAGGAAAAAAGAAAAGAGAAAAACAAATATGTTTTAACCTAAAGTTAAAAGAGTGATCGACACCCTCTTTTGAAAAGAGAGTGCCGCCCTCTTCACACACACACGCACAGGAGAGAAAAAAAAGGGAGAAAGATAGATCTTCTTCTATTCTTGTGATTTTAACCATTGGAATCTATAATCATGTGAAATTGAGAGTTAGCAACATTAGAATAGTAATTGAAGTTAGAAGAGTAAGGTGCAATTAGGTTGTGATCATAAAAGGCATTCTATAATCAAGGTAAGTTTGTAATCCATATGTTGTTGTCTAATTTGATTGTGTTATTGGAGTCATTATTGTTAATAGATTTCAAATCCCTAATGGTTGATGTCTATGTTTTGTTTTGCTTTTCATGCCCATAGAGAAGGGTGAACCTTCTAAGGTCGATAAGGGCAAAGGGAAGGCATAATTTTATGAAGTTTGGTTTGCTATTGTGAGGTTTGAGGTTAGTGCTCTACAAGTATATGCCTACTTTGATTTCTTTGAGTGATGTTTGTGTTTTTGTGATCTTGAGCATATTTTGGGAGATTTTATGAATTCGGTTGAACTAATTGAAGTGAGTGCTATGGATGTCTCATTAGAGTTTCTTTGAGCTCTTTTACTCTTATTTGGCATGCTTGAATGTAGTCTTATTTGTTAATCTTTGATTCTTATGGGGATGAATTGATTTGGCATGTTTAAAGCCTTTAAAAGGGTGAGATCTCATAACCG